>SSNP01000140.1:1351374-1362296 GCA_006937955.1 Pachypanchax playfairii
CCCCCCCCCCCCCCCATACAGGCAATCAGGTCTTACTCCTTTTCCTCGGGCTCAACAGTAATCAGGCCCCCCTCTGGGAGTGGCCCGGCCGAACCTCATCAACCTCTCAGCCCAACCCACCTGCAGCTTCCAGATAGGGACAGAGTGTGAACACAATGAATGATTTACTGGACGCTGCTGACAAGAAGTCAGTTCTCTTTTCACACAGGAGGTTTACAAGTGTGTTATTTTTCTCGCCTGCTCTCAGTCACCATCCTGTTGCTTTTTGTTTTACTATAAACTGATTGAATGTTCTGATTCAGAGCTGAATGTTCCCGTATCCCCCTGAAACTCTCAGCAGGACCAGCAGGGCGGTCGTTTCAAACATTATATGAAGGGAGGAATGTTTTAGACACAAGAGATATTTGGATTTATGTTGTAAACACTCCATAAATCCCCTTCCTCATCCATCACAGTGATCAGCAGCTCCCCTTGTCTGCGGGCATTACAACTGTTTCTGGTTGTAAATTTCACCCACAAACACCAAGAATCTTGCGTTAATGTTGGTGGATGTGAAGAAAGTCGTTGTGTGTTTCCTGGTCATTGTGTGCTGGAGGTGAAGCAGCAATTTAAAAGGTCACAGTTCAACAGGCAGAGTCAAGCTTAAATGAGCTTTCACTTCATTTATATGCTCATATAATTATCTGTCAGCTGTGTTCAGTGTGTTTTATTGTTGCTATAGTTTTTACTGTGATAACAGTTTCCTCCTCCTTTTATTTCCTTTCAAAACATGTAAAATTATAAATATAAGATAATGTTACTCAGCAGTTTCTGACTTTTAAACATGTTTATGTTCTAACATTTAGAGTTTGGTTCGGGGTGTTTTAATGTATATAAGAAACACACCTCTTTGTTGCTTCATTAGGTGTGAAACTATTTATCTCAACACGTCTGTTGTTGCTGATACGCTCACTTTGGTGTAAAGTTTAGCAGCATCCAGCTGATTTGCTGAGTAATTTGTGTTTTGACATGCATTTAGTTTTTCACCACAGAATCTCACACAGACTCAAGAACTGTGACTTTAAAAACTCTTTTGAGCAGATAAGAAGTTAAGATATGTTTTGCATGCTGTGGATTTAACGTGCACACACATGCACGCACGCACACACGCACACACATGTACAGTGCAGTGAAAAACATTTGGTTCTTTACAGATTTCTTCTGTTTTTGCTTTTCATGGTCTCTCTTGTATCAGATCATCCAAAATCTTTTATATCAGACAAACTATGATTATAAAATGAAGTTTCTTGTATTAAGACACTGAAACTATAAAAACCAACATATGTGAAAAAGTAATTGCCCCCTGCATGTTGTGCCACCTTTGGCAGCAACAACTTCAACCCAGGCTATAACTTGACGTTAGTCTCTAAGATTTCTCTCAAGGAATTTTGACTCAATTTTTTTTTTTTTTTTAGAATTTGAGCATAAATGGCCTGGTTACACTCATGCCATGGAATTCAATTAGATTAAAATCTGGACTAGGACTAAGATTTAAAGGTGTGCTTTGGATCCTTGCCCTACTGCAGAACCCAAGGAGAAGCAGAATTCATGGTTCTATTAAAATCAGCAAGCAAGTCTGCCAGGTCCTGCAGCAGCAAAGCAGTTCCAGACCATCATACTACCACCACTGTGTCTGAGTGTTAGTATGAAGATAATTTTATTAGATGTCGTGTCAGTTTTAAACCAGATGGAATGAGACATACACCTTCCAACATGCTTCCCTTTTGTCTTAGTCCACAGAATATTTCCCCAGAAGCCTTTGGGATCATCAAGATGCACATTGGGAATGCAGCATCATGTGTTTCACTGAGCCATGGCTAAAGAATCAGATCCTGGACTCCAGTGTGTCTCTGGCTTTCAAACAGTATGGGCAGACAAAGATTTGAAGAGGAGCGGCAAAAGAAAAGGAGGTGGGATAGCTGTCCTTTTAAACAAAAAATGGTGTCATCCTGTACATGCTGTTGTGAAATATTGTCTCTGCAGTCCAGATATTGAACTCTTAGCTGTTGGTATTATCTACTGAGGGAGTTCATCAGTGTTATTTTAGTAGCAGTTTACATTCCGCTATCAGCTGATGTCACTCTGCATACTTCATTGGCTCAACTGTTGCTAAACTACAGAAAAAAACACTCAAATGTATTTGTGGCAATATCTGGAGAATTTAATAACACCTCTCTCTTTTCTACACTCCAAACATTTCAACAGTTTGTTAGCTGCTCCACCAGAGAAAATAAAACACTGGATTTGTTTAAATATGCAAGACAGATCATAATCTAGTCCTTCTCTGCTCTGCCCTAAGCAGTCCTCCCGCCCTTCCTTCACCCTCAACTTCCCTGTCACACCTCAATCATACACATTAATAAAAACATTATTAATGATTATGACCTCATCAGTCAACTGTCTCACCTTCTATGTCAGTCATGGATCATGGTGCTGTTCCATCATCTATAATCAATAATGTCTGTAGACCTTTTGCCCAAATATCCCACATTATGAAAGCATATATATACACTCACCGGCCACTTTATTAGGTACACCTGTCCAACTGCTCGTTAACACTTAATTTCTAATCAGCCAATCACATGGCGGCAACTCAGTGCATTTAGGCATGTGCACATGGTCAAGACAATCTCCTGCAGTTCAAACTGAGCATCAGTATGGGGAAGAAAGGTGATTTGAGTGACTTTGAACGTGGCATGGTTGTTGGTGCCAGAATGGCTGGTCTGAGTATTTCAGAAACTGCTGATCTACTGGGATTTTCACGCACAACCATCTCTAGGGTTTACAGAGAATGGTCCGAAAAAGAAAAAATATCCAGTGAGCGGCAGTTCTGTGGGCGGAAATGCCTTGTTGATGCCAGAGGTCAGAGGAGAATGGCCAGACTGGTTCGAGCTGATAGAAAGGCAACAGTGACTCAAATAACCACTCGTTACAACCAAGGTAGGCAGAAGAGCATCTCTGAACGCACAGTACGTCCAACTTTGAGGCAGATGGGCTACAGCAGCAGAAGACCACGCCGGGTGCCACTCCTTTCAGCTAAGAACAGGAAACTGAGGCTACAATTTGCACAAGCTCATGGAAATTGGACAATAGAAGATGGAAAAACGTTGCCTGGTCTGATGAGTCTCGATTTCTGCTGCGACATTCGGATGGTAGGGTCAGAATTTGGTGTCAACAACATGAAAGCATGGATCCATCCTGCCTTGTATCAACGGTTCAGGCTGGTGGTGGTGGTGTAATGGTGTGGGGAATATTTTCTTGGCACTCTTTGGGCCCCTTGGTACCAATTGAGCATCGTTACAACGCCACAGCCTACCTGAGTATTGTTGCTGACCATGTCCATCCCTTTATGACCACAATGTACCCAACTTCTGATGGCTACTTTCAGCAGGATAATGCGCCATGTCATAAAGCTGGAATCATCTCGGACTGGTTTCTTGAACATGACAATGAGTTCACTGTACTCAAATGGCCTCCACAGTCACCAGATCTCAATCCAATAGAGCATCTTTGGGATGTGGTGGAACGGGAGATTCGCATCATGGATGTGCAGCCGACAAATCTGCGCCAACTGTGTGATGCCATCATGTCAATATGGACCAAACTCTCTGAGGAATGCTTCCAGCACCTTGTTGAATCTATGCCACGAAGAACTGAAGCAGTTCTGAAGGCAAAAGGGGGTCCAACCCGTTACTAGCATGGTGTACCTAATAAAGTGGCCGGTGAGTGTATATTTTATATGTGAACCTACAAACAGCAGTGGGTTCCAGGCCTGTTGTAACTCAGCAGAATGCTGTCTTCTTATCTGTGGTGAGCATTTGTTGATGTGTGATTATATACTAGTCATTTCTAGCCCATAGTGACCAAAAAGTTCTCTTCAATTTAATTTTGTGTGGAAACATGAGTTGGCAGTGCAGAAGAGATTGTCATTTATGTCTCTCTGTCAATATTTTACATGTGCAGGATGAAAAATTCAAAATGATCAAATCTGGTTTTAAAACCTTCAATTCAAAACTATTTTATGAGATGATCACACCAAATCAACAAATCCACAACAAGTAGAACGTTTTCATCGGCCCACCACACCCTCCACCTCCACTGTGAATATTTAACAACTGGTGACCACTGGTAAGAGATGATTGGACAACAGCTTCTCTTTGTTGCGAAATCAGTTCTGCAGAAGCACAGCTTGAACAAGTATGAAAAAACTGTCCAAAACAGTGACTGTGACTTTTCTTATCTAAGACAGGGGACATCTGCACTGACAATGACAGTGTAGGATATTATCTGTCCTGTAAGAACAGGAAGCAGAAGTCCAACTTCCTTTTTTAAAAAGTCAAAAAACAGAGAAACTCTCAATGGATCATAGCTGCAAGATTTATTTTTTCCTCAAACAAAACAGTTGAATCTGTGAACATTCTGTATCACGTGGTTGTAAAATAAATATCTGATATGAGCACTAGGAAAGAAACACAAGCATTTTATTTTTTATGTGGTTTTATCTGGTTCATCTTTGTGTTGAAATGAAGCAACGCTAAACGTTGCCTGTTGCACAGATCTGAAATAACCGAGTAATCAGCTGCTGTCGTTCCACTGCTGTGTATGAATCTAGACTAAAGAAGGACGGAGGAGAACCCCATCACGTCTTCAGCAGTTTGAATACGTGAGACTGACTAAACATAAAACATCTGGTTCTGTTCTGGTTCTGGTCCTTCCGATCCTTCAGGTCCACATCTAGAACCACAGCTAGAACCCTCTACAGGAGATCCTTCCTGTCTACAGCTAGAACCCTCTACAGGAGATCCTTCCTGTCCACAGCTAGAACCCTCTACAGGAGATCCTTCCTGTCCACAGCTAGAACCCTCTACAGGAGATCCTTCCTGTCTACAGCTAGAACCCTCTACAGGAGATCCTTCCTGTCCACAGCTAGAACCCTCTACAGGAGATCCTTCCTGTCTACAGCTAGAACCCTCTACAGGAGATCCTTCCTGTCCACAGCAAGAACCCTCTACAGGAGATCCTTCCCGTCCACAGTTAGAACCCTCTACAGGAGATCCTTCCTGTCCACAGTTAGAACCCTCTACAGGAGATCCTTCCTGTCCACAGCTAGAACCCTCTACAGGAGATCCTTCCCGTCCACAGCTAGAACCCTCTACAGGAGATCCTTCCTGTCCACAGCTAGAACCCTCTACAGGAGATCCTTCCTGTCCACAGCTAGAACCCTCTACAGGAGATCCTTACTGTCCACAACTAGAACCCTCTACAGGAGAACCTTACTGTCCACAACTAGAACCCTCTACAGGAGAACCTTCCCGTCCACAGTTAGAACCCTCTACAGGAGATCCTTCCTGTACACAGTTAGAACCCTCTACAGGAGATCCTTCCTGTCCACAACTAGAACCCTCTACAGGAGATCCTTCCCATCCACATCTAGAACCCTCTACAGGGATCCTTCCTTTCCACATCTAGAACCCTCTACAGGAGATCCTTCCTGTCTACAGCTAGAACCCTCTACAGGAGATCCTTACTGTCCACAACTAGAACCCTCTACAGGAGAACCTTACTGTCCACAACTAGAACCCTCTACAGGAGATCCTTCCTGTCCACAACTAGAACCTTTACAGGAGATCCTTCCCGTCCACATCTAGAACCCTCTACAGGAGATCCTTCCCGTCCACAGCTAGAACCCTCTACAAGAGATCCTTCCTGTCCACAGCTAGAACCCTCTACAGGAGATCCTTCCTGTCCACATCTAGAACCCTCTACAGGAGATCCTTCCTGTCTACAGCTAGAACCCTCTACAGGAGATCCTTCCCGTCCACATCTAGAACCCTCTACAGGAGATCCTTCCTTTCCACAGCTAGAACCCTCTACAGGAGATCCTTCCTGTCCACAGCTAGAACCCTCTACAGGAGATCCTTCCTGTCCACAACTGGAACCCTCTACAGGACATCCTTCCTGTCCACACCTAGAACCCTCTACAGGACATCCTTCCCGTCCACATCTAGAACCCTCTACAGGAGATCCTTCCTGTCTACATCTAGAACCCTCTACAGGAGATCCTTCCTGTCTACAGCTAGAACCTCTACAGGAGATTCTTCCTGTCCACAGCTAGAACCCTCTACAGGAGAACCTTCTCGTCCACAGCTAGAACCCTCTACAGGAGATCCTTCCCGTCCACATCTAGAACCCTCTACAGGAGATCCTTCCTGTCTACAGCAAGAACCCTCTACAGGAGATCCTTCCCGTCCACAGTTAGAACCCTCTACAGGAGATCCTTACTGTCCACAACTAGAACCCTCTACAGGAGAACCTTACTGTCCACAACTAGAACCATCTACAGGAGAACCTTCCCGTACACAGCTAGAACCCTCTACAGGAGATCCTTCCCGTCCACATCTAGAACCCTCTACAGGAGATCCTTCCTGTCTACAGCTAGAACCCTCTACAGGAGATCCTTCCTTTCCACATCTAGAACCCTCTACAGGAGATCCTTCCTGTCTAAAGCTAGAACCCGCTACAGGAGATCCTTCCTGTGTACAGCTAGAACCCTCTACAGGAGATCCTTCCTGTCCACAGCTAGAACCCTCTACAGGAGATCCTTACTGTCCACAACTAGAACCCTCTACAGGAGAACCTTACTGTCCACAACTAGAACCCTCTACAGGAGATCCTTCCTGTCCACAACTAGAACCCTCTACAGGAGATCCTTCCCGTCCACAGTTAGAACCCTCTACAGGAGAACCTTCTCGTCCACAGCTAGAACCCTCTACAGGAGAACCTTCACATCCACATCTAGAACCCTCTACAGGGATCCTTCCTTTCCACATCTAGAACCCTCTACAGGAGATCCTTCCTGTCTACAGCTAGAACCCTCTACAGGAGATCCTTCCTTTCCACAGCTAGAACCCTCTACAGGAGATCCTTCCCGTCCACAGCTAGAACCCTCTACAGGAGATCCTTCCCGTCCACAGCTAGAACCCTCTACAGGAGATCCTTCCTGTCCACAGCTAGAACCCTCTACAGGAGATCCTTCCTGTCCACAGTTAGAACCCTCTACAGGAGATCCTTCCTGTCTACAGCTAGAACCCTTTACAGGAGATCCTTCCCGTCCACATCTAGAACCCTCTACAGGAGATCCTTCCTGTCTACAGCTAGAACCCTCTACAGGCTGTCCTTCCTTTCCACATCTAGAACCCTCTACAGGAGATCCTTCCCATCCACATCTAGAACCCTCTACAGGGATCCTTCCTTTCCACATCTAGAACCCTCTACAGGAGATCCTTCCTGTCTACAGCTAGAACCCTCTACAGGGATCCTTCCTTTCCACATCTAGAACCCTCTACAGGAGATCCTTCCTGTCTACAGCTAGAACCCTCTACAGGAGAACCTTCCCGTCCACAGTTAGAACCCTCTACAGGAGAACCTTCCCGTCCACATCTAGAACCCTCTACAGGAGATCCTTCCCGTCCACAGCTAGAACCCTCTACAGGAGATCCTTCCTGTCCACAGCTAGAACCCTCTACAGGGATCCTTCCTTTCCACATCTAGAACCCTCTACAGGAGATCCTTCCCATCCACATCTAGAACCCTCTACAGGGATCCTTCCTTTCCACATCTAGAACCCTCTACAGGAGATCCTTCCTGTCTACATCTAGAACCCTCTACAGGAGATCCTTCCTGTCTACAGCTAGAACCCTCTACAGGAGATCCTTCCTTTCCACATCTAGAACCCTCTACAGGAGATCCTTCCTGTCTAAAGCTAGAACCCGCTACAGGAGATCCTTCCTGTATACAGCTAGAACCCTCTACAGGAGATCCTTCCTGTCCACAGCTAGAACCCTCTACAGGAGAACCTTCCCGTCTACAGCTCGAACTCTCTACAGGAGATCCTTCCTGTGTACAGCTAGAACCCTCTACAGGAGATCCTTCCTGTCCACAGCTAGAACCCTCTACAGGAGATCCTTCCTGTCCACAGCTAGAACCCTCTACAGGAGATCCTTACTGTCCACAACTAGAACCCTCTACAGGAGAACCTTCCTGTCCACAGTTAGAACCCTCTACAGGAGATCCTTCCTGTCTACAGCTAGAACCCTTTACAGGAGATCCTTCCCGTCCACATCTAGAACCCTCTACAGGGATCCTTCCTTTCCACATCTAGAACCCGCTACAGGAGATCCTTCCTGTCTACAGCTAGAACCCTCTACAGGAGATCCTTCCTGTCTACAGCTAGAACCCTCTACAGGAGATCCTTCTTTCCACAGCTAGAACCCTCTACAGGAGAACCTTCCTTCCCGTCCACAGCTAGAACCCTCTACAGGAGAACCTTCCCGTCTACAGCTCGAACTCTCTACAGGAGATCCTTCCTGTGTACAGCTAGAACCCTCTACAGGAGATCCTTCCCGTCCACAGATAGAACCCTCTACAGGAGATCCTTCCTGTCCACAATTAGAACCCTCTACAGGAGATCCTTCCTGTCCACAGCTAGAACCCTCTACAGGAGATCCTTCCTGTCTACAGCTAGAACCCTTTACAGGAGATCCTTCCCGTCCACATCTAGAACCCTCTACAGGGATCCTTCCTGTCCACAACTAGAACCCTCTACAGGAGATCCTTCCTGTCCACAGCTAGAACCCTCTACAGGAGATCCTTCCTATCTACAGCTAGAACCCTCTACAGGAGATCCTTCCCGTCCACAGCTAGAACCCTCTACAGGGATCCTTCCTTTCCACATCTAGAACCCTCTACAGGAGATCCTTCCTGTCCACAACTAGAACCCTCTACAGGAGATCCTTCCTGTCCACAGCTAGAACCCTCTACAGGAGATCTGTCCTGTCTAAAGCTAGAACCCGCTACAGGAGATCCTTCCTGTCTACAGCGAGAACCCTCTACAGGAGATCCTTCCTGTGCACAGCAAGAACCCTCTACAGGAGATCCTTCCCGTCTACAGCTAGAACCCTCTACAGGGATCCTTCCTTTCCACATCTAGAACCCTCTACAGGAGATCCTTCCCTTCCACATCTAGAACCCTCTACAGGAGATCCTTCCTGTCTACAGCAAGAACCCTCTACAGGAGATCCTTCCCGTCCACAGTTAGAACCCTCTACAGGAGATCCTTCCTGTCCACAGTTAGAACCCTCTACAGGAGATCCTTCCTGTCTACAGCTAGAACCCTCTACAGGAGATCCTTCTGTCTACAGCTAGAACCGACTACAGGAGATCGTTCCCGTCCACAGCTAGAACCCTCTACAGGAGATCCTTCCCGTCTACATCTAGAACCCTCTACAGGAGATCCTTCCTGTCTACAGCTAGAAAACTCTACAGGAGATCCTTCCTGTCCACAGCAAGAACCCTCTACAGGAGAACCTTCCCGTCTACAGCTCGAACGCTCTACAGGAGATCCTTCCTGTCCACAGCTAGAACCCTCTACAGGAGATCCTTCCTGTCTACAGCTAGAACCCTCTACAGGAGATCCTTCTTGTCTACAGCTAGAACCCTCTACAGGAGAACCTTCTTGTCTACAGCTAGAACCCTCTACAGGAGATCCTTCCTGTCCACAGCAAGAACCCTCTACAGGAGATCCTTCCCGTCCACAGTTAGAACCCTCTACAGGAGATCCTTCCTGTCCACAGCTAGAACCCTCTACAGGAGATCCTTCCTGTCCACAGCTAGAACCCTCTACAGGAGATCCTTCCTGTCCACAGCTAGAACCCTCTACAGGAGATCCTTCCTGTCCACAGCTAGAACCCTCTACAGGAGATCCTTCCCATCCACAGCTAGAACCCTCTACAGGAGATCCTCCCTGTCTAAATCTAGAAACCTCTACAGGAGAACCTTCCCGTCTAAATCTAGAACCCTCTACAGGAGATCCTTCCTGTCCACAGCTAGAACCCTCTACAGGAGATCCTTCCTGTCCACAGCTAGAACCCTCTACAGGAGATCCTTCCTGTCCACAGCTAGAACCCTCTACAGGAGATCCTTCCCGTCCACAGCTAGAACCCTCTACAGGAGATCCTTCCCGTCCACAGCTAGAACCCTCTACAGGAGATCCTTCCCGTCCACAGTTAGAACCCTCTACAGGAGAACCTTCCCGTCCACAACTAGAACCCTCTACAGGAGATCCTTCCCGTCCACAGCTAGAACCCTCTACAGGAGATCCTTCCTGTCTACAGCTAGAACCCTCTACAGGGATCCTTCCTTTCCACATCTAGAACCCTCTACAGGAGATCCTTCCTGTCTACAGCTAGAACCCTCTACAGGAGATCCTTCCTGTCCACATCTAGAACCCTCTACAGGAGATCCTTCCTGTCCACAGTTAGAACCCTCTACAGGAGAACCTTCCTGTCTACAGCTAGAACCCTCTACAGGAGATCCTTCCTGTCCACAACTAGAACCCTCTACAGGAGATCCTTCCCGTCCACATCTAGAACCCTCTACAGGAGATCCTTCCCGTCCACAGCTAGAACCCTCTACAAGAGATCCTTCCTGTCCACAGCTAGAACCCTCTACAGGAGATCCTTCCCGTCTACAGCTAGAACCCTCTACAGGAGATCCTTCCTGTCCACAACTAGAACCCTCTACAGGAGATCCTTCCCGTCCACATCTAGAACCCTCTACAGGAGATCCTTCCCGTCCACAGCTAGAACCCTCTACAGGAGATCCTTCCCGTCCACATCTAGAACCCTCTACAGGAGATCCTTCCTGTCTACAGCTAGAACCCTCTACAGGAGATCCTTCCTGTCCACAGCTAGAACCCTCTACAGGAGATCCTTCCTGTCCACAGCTAGAACCCTCTACAGGAGATCCTTCCTGTCCACAGTTAGAACCCTCTACAGGAGAACCTTCCTGTCTACAGCTAGAACCCTCTACAGGAGCTGTCTCCT
>SSNP01000141.1:5000-20069 GCA_006937955.1 Pachypanchax playfairii
CTGCTTTTTGGCCACCAGATAAGCACAACATTTAGCATAATGGCTCTTTTTATGTTAAGATATTAGCATCCGTGCAAATTCATCCTGCAGACTCAGCATTGTCCAGAGATTTTTTTGAAAGTTCTGGTTCAGTTTGCAACTCAGTCTAATGCAGATTTCGACCGACTTCACAGCTGCAATGAGCAGCATTCTATTCCAGTGTATATATCTTTTTCTGTGTTGCTATGGATGTTTAATGTTGTTTTTTAATGGTAACAGTTGTATACTGTTAGTGACAATTTGCTCTAAGTTCTAGTTTAGTTTCCTCCTGAGCTGCAGGGAAACAATCTGGTTTGAGACCATTTTAAAATGTATGTAATTGCCATTTAAATGTGACAAACTCTTTCAGTTTTGCAGCAACACACCAGTTTACCCACAGTGACGTCACAGTGATTGTAATTTGTATAATAAAAAAACAGCTTTCCCTGTGAAGTCCTTCAGGATTAATCAGCTTGTCTCAAGCATGTTGGTTTTAAAGAATTAATCTAATGTTTACTCTATAACAGAAGAGTGGTTTGAAAAGGCAGAGTGGTTCAACTATCTTAGTGTGCTAATAATTGCAGGATGGAGTGAGGTTTCGTCTGCAGTAATGAGGGCGTTGTTTCAGTTTGTCATCATGGAAAAGAACTGATCTGAAAGTGGAAGCTCTTGATTTACAGATCCGTCAATGTTCCAACCCTCATCTATGTCACAGAAATCTGAATCATGACAAAAAGAATGAGATGCTGGATACAAATGGTTGGAATTAGTTTCCTTCATTGAGTGGCATATATAGTAGATGGGATTAAGAGTTCATCTGGGAAAAGTTTGGTGGGGAAACGCTGCTCTTCTTCATCTGAAGAAGCTGCTTGGGTAAGTTACCATACAATAAGTTACCTGAAGGAAGGAAGGAAGGAAGGAAGGAAGGAAGGAAGGAAGGAAGTGTTTGTTTAATTTCATCAGTTTTTATGTGGTTAAATTCTACTTTGTTCTGAAATGATGGTGTTCCTGTAACTCTAATTGGGTTGTTGTGAGATGTTTTGGGGGGATTATGAGTCTGAAAGTGCAGCAGTTTCACACTCAGATGTGTGCTTTGTTTTACTGAGTTGATAGAATGCAGGTCCTCTCCAGAGGTGCTGAACCAAAAGCAAAACATTTATGGCAAAACAACATTTGAATAAAATGACCTTGTTTAAAACCCCATTTCATTTTTAATCAGTTATATTCTGAGAGATTGTTGTGTTTACTGAAATTCTGGAGCCTTTGTGTTTTTCTCTAAAAGATGTTCGCTCACTGAGAATGAACCTAAAAGACAGATGTTAGGGCTGCACAGGTTGTGAGCAAAAAGCAGAAATATGATTGGAAAACACCCACAGAGCTGATGGGTGCAGCAGATTTCTGTTGTGTTTCTTTGTGGCTTCACATGACACGCTGGGATTTGATCAGCAGTGCTATTATAACTTTATTGATTAGACTTTCTTTTGCCTCCTTTATATAGAAGGTTTAGGAGGGAAAGACAATAAACAGATCGATGTGTTGCCGAATCTTTTGCATCACAAACACATAGCAAAACACTCACTGTTTGTCTCTTCATCTAACATTTACTAACTGTGAAATGACTCTTAATTGCCAAATACAAATAACAAGATCAGACCGTGGATTATCTAGCCTGCAAATCAATGATAACATTTTTTTTCTCTGCACCATCAGGACCACTCTCTCTGTGCTGAATAATAAGATGCAATCAAAATGACAGCAAAATGGAGACATCTGGGATGAGAGGCATAAAGGATGGTTTGAAAGTAAGATGAAATGAAAGACAGCTGGCAGGGGGAGCAAAACAAAAGATGTTTGGAATGTAACCTTTATTCTCAGCACCTGGAGGCACAAATATTACCCAGCAGGCCACTCAACGAGTGAGGAAAACCCACAATGCAGGTGTGATCAATACCAGCTTTGATATTGTGTGTTAATTATAGACCTTTTAATTGTCTATCTAACTTTGTCTAAAGTCTCACATTGTGGTTCATTTCACTTGCTTTCCAAATTCAAACACATTTAATAAAAAATTTTAAAGTCATTTTCGTGACATTAAACCGGTTTGAAATATTCAAGTAACTATATGCTGTTAAATATTATTACAGATTACAGTGCTGCAAACTGCATTTTATTTAGAAGTAAATGAGCAAGCCACGTGCGTTTACTGGTCTAATTAATTACATGATGGAATATCAATTTAAAATTCTGCCCGTCATTTTTTTCCCCTCTTTTGCTGCAATCAGATTCATAAATTTTAAAATCTTAATTGTTTCTGCCTTTTAAAATCTGTTACTGACACTTAACAAGAGTGCCATCATGTGGTGAAACACTGCTATAAATCCTACTTCTCTTCTATGTGTGCACGTTTTAACTCAAAAAGTTCTTGTTTTTGTATTTTTTCATTTTTTTTTTGTTGTTTTCGTTGGTTGCACAAGCTCAGCTTATTGTAAGAATCTGAAGTGGAATCATTTTTTACACAACATCAACATTTGTCTAAACCACTGATGATTATTCCAACCCAAAATGTCACATTTGTATTCTTGTGGAGAGCAGAGCTCGGAGCGAACACACATTTCATCCTTTCATCCTCAGTCTAGACATTCGACTGGGTTTAAGTTTTTGCTGCAGCCAAAAATTTGGCTCATTTGATCTTCAACAGACTGTGAACTACATTAAAATCATTCCACATTCATCTGGATCAGAACCAAATCTCATATGACTGTAAATAAAAGTGCGTCATCATGAATTTCTCCAGGTAATCCTTTTTTTTGTTACCTCAGCAAATGAAGAGCATCGCAGACATTTTTATGTCTCAGGCCATTATGCTAAATGATAATGAAGATGCTAAATGTAGTTTTTACCAGGTTGTTTGTACTTATAAAACAAAATTCAAGCCAAAATGGAAACAGCGTAAGTGAATAAAAATAAATCCGTCCACATTGCATCCTTAGGATTTAGGAAGGAAGTTAGCTGCCGTGAGTATTTCTTTGAAAGCAGGATATTTGTCAGTTTGCAGGTCTAGAACATGTTGGTGTTAGTTAGCACAAGCCTTCGGATGACAGGCGTCAACAGTGACCTTAGAGAAATAACTGTTGATGCCCTTTTATCTGACAATGTTATGAGGTAATTCCCAAACAAGTTGGAATTCATCATTTTAAAATGAGGAAGAATTTTCACACCTTACAATTGTAATGTCTTAGTATTTGACATATCTGTCCAACACCTGTTTTCTGGGTGAAAATCACTCAACAACAATCCAAGAGCAACGACAGCTGCTATTTTTCCCAGGAAATTTGTTCAAAGGTCAGACTGTACAATGTTTAATGAAATTGTGCAAAAAAAAAAAAAGTAAATAAATCACATTCATCTGAATCTCTACAGTCTGTTTAAAGTTCATGTTTATGACAGTAAAACTCTAAAAGACTAAAGTTTCCAACAACATAAAAACATGTCAGCACGACTTCTGTTTGCAAAGTTTCATCTGAATGTACAACAAGACTTCTGGAACAATGTCTGTGGACAGATTAGACAAATGGTGAGATGTTTATCCATAATGCACAACACAGATTGTAGAGAAAACCTAATTCAGCATATCAGCACAAACACCTCAGTCCACCTCTCGACACACAGCCACAGGAAGTCGACCGTGAACTCATCTGTACACTAACGAGTCAAATGTGAAGCTGTCTGTCCAACAGCTAAAGCTTGGACCAAACTGGGTCATGCAACAGGACAAGGATCCCAAACACACCAACAAATCTACAACAGAATGTCTCAGCAAAAAGAAATCAGTCAAAGTCCAGACCTCGACCCAGCGGAAACCGTATGAGACCTGAGGATAAGCGAATGATCACAAACCTCAATAAACTGAAGCAACAACAATGTCAGACAGATGAAATCATACAGAAAACATTTACATTATGATACTGCTGCTAAAGGTGGTTCTACATGGTGGAGTCTGTGTGTTTTGGTGCACTTAAAGTTGGATTTAAATACATTTAAATGTAATATGTAAAAACCTAAAACTCAAAGAGAATGTACTTTCTTTTTACCATGACTGTATGAATATTATAACATCAACAAGCTATAAGTTCCTCTCCCACATTCTCATATTTCTTGAGACTGTTTGCTCTTTTAGTTCCTGCGACCAAAACTTTGTCGACATAACTGGTTTAAAGGAGGCCGAGGACTCAGGACTTCACTTTTTTTTTTTTAACTGGAGACTCCTGCTCTCCTGGCACGACCTGGATAAGGTCTGAGCACACCGGCTCCTGCCTTGGGAAAAGGGAAGCCATTAAGAGTCCCGTGAGAAGGACACATTCAAATAGGAAGCCAAGCCGCATAAACACTGCATAAGCGCACCGTCTCGTTCCCATGACCCAAAGTGACTGGATGTGTGTGTGTGTGTGTGTGCGTATGGGCATGTGCTCAGTGTCAGCCAGATAACCAGAAAGTGTTGTGTGTTGATGCAGCCTACTCCCTGCTGGAGTTTAGTCTACAGCTGGCCCCTATTATCAATGCAGAGAACTTAAAGTGACCACAGATATAAAACCTTAGGGTGACTATGAAAGAAGACCAACATTTAAAAACATCTTCATTATTTTATCATTGCATCCTGAAATATTAAAAGGTGGTATATGGAATTTTTTATTAAAAAGCAATATTTATAACAAAATAATTCCTCCACGGGGTGTTTAGAGGGTTGTAGAATGAAAATACAGCATTTCCTTTAAAAATTATATTTGAAGTAAAATATTATAAAATATTAATTTTGACAGCACGACGTTGACATTTTGTTTACATCTACCAGCCAATAGCTGGCAGAGCAGCGGGCACCATTTTGGGTTGCCTAATACCGTAAATACTGCAGCACAGTGAGGCTGGTACTGTGGAGTCTGCAGGTCAAGCAGCTGGAAGCACCGGGGACATGTGGTGATTATATACATTATTTACTTGCCATAGAGCGTTTCCTGTGGGGTTTCCCAACATGTGACGAGCAAGTTCTGTGTGGAAACGTTTTTCATTAGTAGCTAGCTAATACGGAGCTGCAGCATGTCGCTGAAGTGGATGGATGCTTCAGGCCACTTTTTTTATTTTATTGAATAAGTGGGGCGTGCAGGATGGTGTGTGGGGAGGACAGAGGATCTTAGGAGGAGACTGCAGGAAGTTTTGGATCCGCGGGACAACTGTGAACTCTTTGCCACCGACTGAATCGATGACTGAGCTACAAACAGGGAGGAGCTACTTTTATCAGAGTGAATGTGTGATCAGCAGGACTGGAGAGCATGATTAGTGAACTGAACTCATGATATTTTATTGTCCTGCACGGATCGGGGATCAGAGTGGGTTTGGTGAGGAATATTAATCGATCTGAGCATCAGAGCGCACGCGCGGGGGGGTTTAACGAGCCTGGCACCCAGATGGCTGAAGGCTTTATTCTGTGTTATTCTGTTCCAAGTTCCATATCCCACCTTTAATCTCATTTTAGAGTAAATCAGAAAGGCACATCTAATCTTTGCACTGAGGAACTGATGTACACAGACACTGGAGTAGATGTGCGACCTGCTCGGGGTGTTTCCTGGCTCGTATCCAATGACAGCTGGAGACCATGATCCCGCACAGGATCAGAAGGGCAGAGAAAATAGATCGGTTGATGAATGGATGGTAACACAGTAGCTGCAAATCATTTCCACTCAGGTCATTAATTTGGTTACAAGATGACATTTAAATTTTGAGTGAAAGGAAAATCTTGTTTAAACTCACAGATCCTGCAGAAGTGAGCGTCCAATCACAAATCTTTATAATCTCATCACAAAACATGAAAACAATTAAGCTATTTTTAACAATTTTCTGCAAAATAACAAAACTCTCAAATTTTTCACACTTTAAAAGAACAAATCTGAGACTTTTACAATTAAACATTCTTATCTTATCTGATTATTCATGTAAGAGGCAACACAATTAACGTATTTCTTCAATATATTTCTAAAAGGATTGATTGTTCTCACATCTGTTCAGTGACTTCCCACTAGGAGGCAGTAGAGTCCCAGTTTTGGTGCTTCATGCAGTCCCATGTGCTCCCACTGCTTGGTGCCAAATCAATCACTAACACATTCAGTAATTCTTATCTTCTGCAGCCAAAACCTGATTCAGTTAAGCCCCAAATTCAATTATTTTATATAAAATACCTCATACCAGAGGCTATAAAAGGCTGTTGTAACATCCAACTACATAAAATGAACATCATTTGATTTAAAGCCATGAATTGAAATGACTTCAAGTTGCTTTTCTTCTTTTTTTCTTATGAAGATTTACCATGTGAACTGTTTCAGTTGGAGGAACATGCTTCACTTGATGATGAGCCAGTGTGTTCATAAAGTTGCCAGCATCACATTTAGTCCACTCCCACTGCTGCTAAACCAGTGAGGAGTTGTTTTATTAAAACCCAGCCTGCACCCTGATGCAAGCAGCATGTATGTGTAAGAAAAAACAAGCCCATACAAAGGTGGAGAGGGTCACCAGGTTATTCAAACAAAGATGAATGAGGTGGGGGGTTGTTACTATATTATTACAGCACAATGCAAATATCCATTTTCAAATCCAAAGACTGTGAACACAAAGTGTGAAAGATTTACAGCCTCAGTGATGGATATATTAACAGGATTATCTTTACAGGACTGATGGTCTGTTTACCTATATGTGTGTGTCAGACCACCATGTGGGTGTGTTCATATATTTTGTACATACAGTATATCAAGGGGGGATGGGGACCCTCACTAAAAGCATGGCACTGATTCAAAAGATTGGAGAGTGCACAGGAGTAACGCCAAAGGTTCCCAAGGCAACCTGCTGCTCCCTGGCCCCTGCAAGCTGGCGTGGGGGGCCCTGTCTCATGTTGTGCTGGGCCCGAGCACCTGCATGCTGTTTGCACAGGCAACAGTGATTATTTTGATGATCTCTTGGCTTGCTGGAAGCTCACATCACAGGCCCTATCCACTGATCCAACACCCCCCTCTGGTCGTCAGTCATTTATTCAGCTGGAAATCTGTTGAAGAGACGTCGTGTATGTAGGAGGAGGGAAATAATCAGACCTTGAATTCACACTGAATGACAGTTGAGAGTGTAGCCTTGAGAAGTGGATCTCCAGTGACGTGTTGCAGGCTCTTTTTTACACTTTTACCTAAATAAGGGATCACAGTGGGAAACTGCTGTATTGATCTGACTCCATGTTGGAGGACTCAAAGGCCGTGGCAGTGATGGTGGATCACAGTGTGAAACAGGAGATCAAACCCTTTAACGTCAGAGCAATTTCCTCTTTTCTTTTTTAAACTGCTGTTCTTATATATCACAAACTCTGCAACTGGTATAAATCCCTACTATTTATTTTAAAAATGAATGTAATAATGGTGGTATTAAGTGTTTCCCAATATCAGGCACAGCTAAAGTAAATACAAACAAAGAAACTGTCTTTGAAGTTTGTGTTTTTTCCTAATTACACAAACTTTAATCAATCAAAACATGAATATCAATTTTCTCAATATAAATCTGAAATTTTAGTTTATTTTATTGTAAATTTAAATAATTTTTCCTTTTTTCTTTTCTTTTTTATGTTAAAATATAATTGAAAAAGCACCATTTGTGCCTCATTAAATCTTAGTAATATTTACTGAAGCAAATTTTTTTTTGACAAAGAATAAATAATCATACACTTGCAAAACTGTTGTGAAGGTTTATTTAAATATGTGGTTGATAGAATTTCATACGTTTTAATTAAAAATCATATTTTTTCATATAGATGTTGCTGAGATGCTGTCAACCGTTACCATTAGTACATTTTTGCATTAAAATTATTTTAATATGTGTTTTAAAATGTGAAAATGATGTATGAGCTAATTGTGGACTTCTTTAATTATTATTATTATAATTATTATTATTAACATGTAAAGTGTTGTAAATGTTATTTGTTGTTTGTTTGTTAGCTGTCCTTTTTGGAACCATTACCTGTTGTTAAAAAATTATAAATTAAATGTGGAAAAAAAGATTTTATATTTTATCCTTTTCCTGTGACCTTCACTTACCTGATAAAAGATAATAGTCATTTTGACTTGATGTGAAAATCTGGCTGCACCACCTTTGACGCACAACAGGTAATTTTATTTATTAGAAAATAAAGCGAATAACATTTTTTTAAATTAATAAAGAACATAAAAAGACAGAGCTGACTTCAGTTTTAATCAGATTTAAAATGTTTTCACAGTCAAATTATTATTATATATTGCTGTTTTACCTTTAGTAACAATTAATAGGCTCTGATGCGCACACACACATTTACCCCTTCTGAAGACCTCTGCATTTCCTGTTTGTTCCAATAAAGCAGGAACAAGCAGTTCTACTTCCTGGTTCTCAGGCTGGTGAGGAAATAACCACAGTCTGGTCACACGGTGCTCATTTCTTCCCCCTTACCTCAAATCCCACACTTCCACCCGTCTCTCTCATTCAGTTTTTCTCTCTAATCCTGAAGCTGTCTCATGTCATCTACCTTTTCCTTACAGCTCTCACCTTTGTCTCCTGTCCCTCTTCCTGCATGGACCACACAGCTCACTCAGTGGAAAGGAAAGAGACACCCTGAAAGAAGAAAACGTAAACAAACAAGCCGTGTTTTCACTGCGGAGGCAGGATGTTACCCAGATCGAAGAACATTTTCACATGTCACTGACTGCATTTGAGGAGAAAACACTTGTTCAATATTTGCAAACTGTGTTGATTTCCTGGAAGAAGGATATGGCAGTTCATTTAAAAAAAAGAGGATTGCATTGTGTTATCCTGGGAGAGGCATTCGAGGAAAGGAGAATAATAAAATAGAACAGCAAAATATAGAGAACTGAGAGCATGCTGCTGGTCAAGGGTGCAGGGAAAGTGATCTCCCACACACTTTCCTCAGTAAAATGACTTCTCAACACCCCAAAACTCTTTTATAAATCATTCATTCAGGCCTCCAGAGCACCATATGGGAAGTTGCTGATGCAGTTCCATAACAAGTGCCGACAATGTAGATCTCTATGCAGTTATGTTTCCCCATAGACGTGTTCTAGCATCATTGCCTGGCTGGGAGTGCTGTGCTCTTTGCTCCGTCTTCTCATGGCAGGTCCCACTAGTGGTCTCCAACAAAGCCACAACTCATTCCCAGCACAGGCCCAAATACTACATTATTAACCAGCCTCGCCTGTTTACTGTGTGTGGGATCATCCTTCAGAACAAGCACTATGATGCAGTCGCATAGAGCCAAGCATTGATGCCTTCACTCTACACACACACACATTATTTACTTTATAAGCTATAATGCTCTTCTGGTCCAGAGCTCTGTAGGGGAAATAAAAAAATTGGTGGTGCTCTGGTTACGGGCAACAAAGAGGGCATTTAATATGGGTCATGGTTACTAGGCAACCACAAGCTGAGTGGACTGGTGTTAGATTACTGATTGTTTCATAATTAATTACGGATTATGAATAATTGATTGAGAAGTGTGGTGTAATTTACAGTTGTGTGTAAATGGGAGCTACTCCACTGCTTTATCTTCTGTGGGTGATTGAATGTGTGTGTGTCCACATGCAAATCATTTGAATTTATGCATACAGCTCTTATCTTTGTTTAATGATTGAACCCCTTTGAGATAATTCTAAGGGTTTTTAGAGTTAAAGTGCGTCTTTAGGCAGAAATTGTCTTCTAAAGTTTAGTTCGTATCATTTCGCTGTCATTCTAAGTGAAAATGCTAAACTGGTGCTGCAGAAGCCATAATCCTAAATCCAAAGGTGTCAAAATAAAATTATATGATGGTTATAATTTAAAGTTTTTCTCTATTTATATCAAAATGAAATTATTTTATAAAGCTGTTACTTGAATATTGGCATTAAAGCATCACTGAGCATCTGAGTAAGTGTTGGTGGAGGGTGGGGAAGGGTGGGGGGGTTAGAGAGGAGCGAGTGTGTTAGCAGTTAGAGAGTCAGAAAGGGAAGCAAAAGAAGAGATGATGATATAGGTGAGAGGTAGATAAGTGGTGCGTAGGAGTCTGAGTGGGCCGAAGAGAAGAAAGGAGAGAGAGGGAAAGAGATGGAGCTCAGAGCAGGAGGCAGATCAGGACACAAAGACCATCCTGTGTTCTTCTAGGATGATAAAAACACAGATGTGTTTATATCCATAAGTAAGTGATTTTGTCTTTTATCAACACAAACTACAAAAAAAAAAAAAATCTGGAGTAATAATTGTTTTTTTCAAGTTCAATAAGTGAAAAACTGAATAAACTGCAGTTCTACAGGCAGCCAGTAGGGGTCAATGATAGATAGATAGATAGATAGATAGATAGATAGATAGATAGATAGATAGATAGATAGATAGATAGATGGATAGATGGATAGATAGATAGATAGATAGATAGATAGATAGATAGATAGATAGATGGATAGATGGATAGATGGATAGATGGATAGATGGATAGATAGATGGATAGATAGATAGATAGATAGATAGATAGATAGATAGATAGATAGATAGATAGATAGATAGATAGATAGATAGATAGATAGATAGATGGATAGATGGATAGATGGATAGATGGATAGATGGATAGATAGATAGATAGATAGATAGATAGATAGATAAACTGCACTGCAATTTTCAACTTGAGCACCACAATCTGTTACCTTGGCAACACAGAGATATGTCAAAACTGTGTTTTGACATTGACATTATGGGTGAGGAAAATATCACAAGGCTTAGAAAGATGCTTGAAGGGAAAAATGTCAAGAGAAATTTAAAAACAAACTCAGAAAATATGGGGGGAAAAAATCACTGGAGTTTTATTTAAAGGTTTTCTTAATAGACCTAAAAATCTTTGACTGCAGACAAATAAAAAATCTGATCAACTACATAGCAGTTAGGTTTTATTTTATAATTTGTCCAAAAAGCTGTTGAATCGTTTGTAAAGACCCGACGTGACAGCTGTGATATTTAAACACAAGAAGCCAGCACAGCAGGTTCCATCATTCATATTGTGACATTATATTTTAGCTGCTTCTGAAACAACATAACTCTTGAAAGAGTGTTCAGAGAGGTTCTGAAAGGCTCAACAAATTACCAGAAATACAGAGAAGGAAAGAAAAAGGGGGTAAAAGACACCAGTATGTGTTTCAAGGGGTGTGAGATGGATCAAGGCGGCCACGGAAGACAAGAGTGGAAAGAAAACAAAGGAGGCAGGTGAAAGCAGAGGTGGATTAGTGCAGTATCATTTCCTTCCTTGAACCCACTCCGTCATTCCTTTAACCCCGTCATACTGGTTGCCATAATGAGCTTACAGGTGGACTACCTGGGTTTTGTTAGTATGACCCAGCTACAAAGACAAGGTGGAAAAAAAAGGTTAAGCTGCTCAGACTGTTGCATCTCTATTATTTGTCATTAGGGTAAATGCCTGCGTGTGCACGCGTGTGTGTGTGTAATGCTGGGTGGAAACTGTGCGATTTCAAGGGGATTTCACCACGTTTTTGCCGTCGCAGACCACGCTGCGTCATCGTGGAAACATCGTAGCGTCGGGATGTCCGGTCGGGAGGTCGTAAGCCGTACAGTGTGAGAACACTCACGAGGAAGGATTAATTGCTTCTACATTCTAACGATAATGCTGCGACCTCCCGATCAAACTTCTGGCATGTCAGAAATTTTCGCCATAGCTCGTACAGTGTGAGCGGTGTTACGCCACGATTCTACATTCGCACCTGCGCAGAAGACACCGGTGGAGCAACATTGGCTGGCTAATGCTAACGTGAAACTATCATAGCTACTGTAAAACAATATATAGTTTAACATTAACGTTACCTCAAGCTCCTGATGAAGGATGGACATCCCATACCAACCACGTCTCCTCAGCAATTAGCGTACCCAAATCCTTTTCTTTCTTTTTTTAGTTTCAGCGCACACAACTGCAACAACTTTCTGCCTGCTCGCCATCTTGTTGCCAGGCACACTGTGGTTGTCATAGGAACCTTTGTTTTTCATTGTTCACACTCGAGCATGTCGTGCCGTCACACGCCGACTGACAGTCGTGGTTGTCAATAATCGTGGCTGACAGCAGTCGTACAGTATGAGTACACATGTCGTAGGGTCAAATAGAGTACGAGTGACAAACCCGGTCGTGCAGTGGGAGCATTTCAACGACGGTCAGATTTCTAAAATCGCACAGTGTCCGCCCGGCATAAGGAGATGATTGAGACTGAAAGCCAATGAAACATAAAGAACTGACCGTTTCAACCTCCAAGCTGCAGCGATGCCTTTACAGTGTGAAATCAGACAGAATGTGGCCGACCTTTACATGCTCTCTGTGAGGTCATTGAGTCCATTAATATGCAGCAGAACCCTTGTTACACGTGATAGAGCGTGATAGGTCTATCATGGTTCTGAACATGCATAAAGTTTCCACAGTGAGGTCATGATGGTTTGTCATCCAGTCGCAGGTTAGACCATGGGAGAGAATGAATTCAGCATATCCATGACGTGGGGCCCGGGTGCAGCAGCACAGCTTAGTCACTGGGAAATTAAACCAAGGCAGGTCATTAGACCTCCAGCCCCCTGCTGTGACCCAGTAATGAAGTAGCATCACTAGAGTTGTGTAGTCTTGTGGCATCTTACTGCATGTTGATGCATTCTGAGACTTGGCAGGGCGTGTGGCCTGGTGCTGTTGTTGAAGACAAAACATGGTGAGAATGCAGATCAACAAATCAAGAAACAATAAAGGCAAAAATCTATTTAAATCTAGGAAAACTGGACTTGTTTTTACATTCACTCTCAACAGGATTTAACTACTTTTTGAAGATTGTCTTGTTGGATTTAAAATATGCAAGCTTGAAACACTTTTAGTTGCACAATCATTTCCTGGTTCAAACACCAGAGTCTAAATCTAGTTCTGTATTACATAAAAGCAGGCGGAGTTAACACAGTGACACCTTTTGGTTTGTAACTGGACTTTATGAAACTTGTTCTTCATTTTGGCTGCAATACAAAATGCTGTTTGCATATGAGCATTTCAACAGCACTTTGTGTTTACACGGTGTCAGAGTAAAATAAAAATATATTTATGACTAAAGTTAAGATATGAGCTGCAAACAATAAAACATGAACTGATTTTATTTGTTTGCAATCTCATGATTCTGACTCTACAGTCAAGGCAAAAGGAAAAAATAACTCATTTTTTTCACTTCATTGATAGGGTAGATTTTCATCCAATCATGAAAGGAAATCACAGTTGCTGAGCAAATGTCCTCAAAGGGGTTTCCATGCTAATGCTAGCAATGCTAGCAGGTGCCTGTGTGAATTCTTCTGTAATAAAATATACAAATGAAAATCTGAACGTCCACGATCAAATCCAACAAAATCCCCTGAACTAAGCAGACGTTTTTATTCACTCAGGATGCAACTTTTCAACTCTGAAAAATTTGCTGTGATCATTTAATTTTTTGTGCAGCTTGTGCTTCACAACACAGATGCCAAAGAAGGCGTCAAACCTACTGCCTTTAATAAAATAGCTGTATGCAACAAACTGATAATGAGAATCGGATAGAGAAAAGAGTCATTCTCTGCTGCTGTCACAGCACAGGGACATAAAATCTTTACTGTAGCTGTAAACAACAGAGAGGAAGCACATAAAACAGCAATGATGCTACAGATCAGCAGGAGTGTAAATCTTAACACATTTATTTAATGAAAAACTCAAACATTCTGGGAATCGATCTATTCATTTAAAAACAGAATCAAGTTGGTGTTCAGTTTCAGTTTGAATAAAAGAAATAAATATGTCAAGATAATAGACTGTATTTATCCAGCAGTGGGGAAGCTGATCGAAGTATAGAAGTTCAGATAATAGACGGCTCACTCTTCACCATGATTAGCATCCTTGTAATATCGACCAATTTAGTCACAAAGTGTTTTCCTTATGTTTAAATTTGCCTGCAAGAAAAAAAAAAATAGTTTGTCTGAAATTTGTTCTAATGTTTTTCAGATTTAGTTACTCCCATGTCAAGTTTTCTTTTCCCTCTCTCCAACCTCTCAGTGCTGCCTCATGTCTCACCACTGACTCACAGAAACTACATCGAGAGCGATCCAGACTGATAATACATGTGATTTTCATACATCTGACCCCCTCTGATTTTCTCATGATGATTCTTATCCACTCCGATGACTCTGGCTCATTCATTTTTAATATTTTCCTTTTTTCCCTCTCTTGCTTTTTGCCCTCTTTCTTTCTTTGGAGAGATATCACATGACTGTGATTTTCACTGGCAAAGTCAGGAAGGATATAGCCTACCTGAATAAACATGCACTTATGTGTGAGAGCGTGTGCATGTATGCATGTTCACAGCACTCACACATGCACAACCTCTATTTATCTGTGTGCTAGTGGCTGTTTTTTATGGACATATGTAAAGTGTAGGGTTCTGCTGGTGCTTCTGTGCACGTTTTGCACATATTTTGCTCGAAGACACTGGATAGTAACCTGTATATTGAATGAAAGGGCTTGTGTGTGTAAATCCATGAGTGTGTGCGTTGGACAGGTTGTAATTTACAGAGGGAACACAGAGACTCACGAAGGGGCAGGACCCAGGGGAGTCATCACGCTGAACTTGCTGTTCTCGGGACGTGCCCTGGGAAGAGACCCGATGTCACTCGGATAAAAACAACACACACGCCCTGTCAAACAGCCGCGAGGATGGATGAATGGAGGGAGGACAGGGAAGCGATAAAGAATAAGTAAAAGAGAAGAATGGCCTCTGGAGGTAAATGGACAAAGAGATATGAAATGATAGGAAAAGGTGTATAAAGGACAAATAAAATGAAACAAGGGAGGAGGGTGCAGTTTGGGTCCTGTGGAAAATCACACCATGACGCAGCACACGCACTGTACAAGATTCTGATTATGTTTTTAAACTCTCAACTCCCAGATGCACAGTTAACGTCTATCAGATAACAGCTTCA
>SSNP01000141.1:20079-51745 GCA_006937955.1 Pachypanchax playfairii
GGGGGGGGGGGGGGGGGGGGGGGGGGGGGGGGTTGGGAGGAATAAGACAAATTAAGAGCCAACTTTTAACTCTTGCAGACTTCTCTCGTATAATTCTTCATGGTATGAAGTATCGGTACAACAGCAGCCTTTTGTGACAGCTGAGCTGCATAACTCGACAGCTCTGGATGAGTTAGTTTATGTGCTGTCTGACCCACATGTCTGTCTTTATCACAGATGAGACCCAGTCGTGTGAGAAGGCATAAAAAAGCAACATCTGTGGAAGCTCCAGTTTTTATTGTGGAATGTTCTGATTTATGGGAGATATCCAGACAGATGAATGTTAGTGTTAGACCCCAGACCTGGATCTGTGGGATACATTTTGAAGTTGCCTAAAGGCAAGACGGAAAAAAACTTCTTATTTGGTTTTAAAAGTTTTTGGCATGACTGCGCTGCATGAGTCTTTGGTCCCAACTGGATACCGATTACAGACACTTCCTGATGGAAATCCTCCTGTTTCTGCTCTCTGATCTGCAGCGGCCCCTCTGGGATGTGGTCTTGTTTGTCTGTCGGTGCAAATGCAGTTTGTTTATGTTGCATTAATATGTGACTGCTGTGTAATTTAACAGAATTTTTACACAGTCATCATTAAGGTTGTTCATCAGTTGCAGCACCGTAGCTCAGTCTTATGAATCATTCTGGAATAAAAAGGATGATAAACTTAAGGGATGATCCAGCGGTTCCCAAATAGCCATTAGGGTTAGGGTGTTATGATCGAAGGAAAATCTTTTAATAGATGTTTTTATCTATTGGAGATATTGTTCATCATTTGCAGGTTGTGTCTCACTCCTCCTTCTTTATTTTTTAAGCACAAACTCTCTAAATGCAGTCTCAGTTTGGTACAGCAACTAGATAAAACCTGACTGAAACTCAAAAAGATCTTCAGAAAGCTTGAGGAACTATTGATTAACACCATTTTAAAAGATTCCAGGAAAGTTCAGAGATTAGAAGAAAAGTTTAAAGGAAGAAGGCGGGGTTTAAAACATTTGCACTGCATGTTAACTTTGTACTGATAAATGTCTGTAAGTGAGGAAAAAACACTGACCCCATGTTACAAAGTATGCAGTGATTTCCAGGAAGAGTGATCAAAGCCTCTTCCTCTTTTCAGGGATCAAAGAACACAGGAATATCTACAGCTTTGTTTGGTCTTAGGGCAGATGTCATCATTAGATGCTCGATGCGGATCTTTATCCACACTGGGAAAGAAGCAGACTGCAGCTTGGGACAGATCAGCTGGTTTTTAACAATGGACTGAGACAAACAAATCTAAAAATTTACTTTGATTCCAGCAACTCTAAACAGTTCATGGACTGCAAGAATGAGAACACCTTTAACATCATCACCTTCAAAGAATTTCACAAATAAGGATGTATCCTATCAAGAACCATAACAGGAAATGTCAAATCTCAGCCACCCTTTAATCATATAAAACTATAAAAAACAAAGTATTCTGATTTAAGTGCAATGCTTTGATTTTAAAGGAATAACTTGTTTTACTCAATATTCTGACACACTGATAAAACTGACTTAAACATCTGGGAACATCTGTGGTTAATAAAAACTGCCTTGAAAAGGTACATAAAATGAACAGGAAATCTAACGTTTAAGGATTTTTACAAAAAGTCTGGGTTTTTAAACAAAACTTGAAGCTCTTTGAAATAATTTTTGACTCTTTTGGGTTTCGTTGTTGTTGGCAAGTCAACATGGGGTTTGTCAATTTATGTATTTCTCTCATAACTGATGGTCACTGAAAGTGGTTTAACTGTTTATACTTTGTTTAGGAAAAATAGACCATATGGGCAATAACTATAATGGAGTGTGCTATCTGACAAACAGACGCTCATCATGACATACATGATGATCAAAAGCAGCTGTTTTAAAACTTGTTTGTGCAGAAAAAACACACCTGTGTTTTTCCAGGTGGCCATTAAAGCACAAGTTGATCACTGTAGTTGCTTTGATTGTGTCTTTTTATAGTGTTATTGCAGGAGACATGGCAGGTGTTTCATTATGTCTGCTCCACTGTTCAATATTTTAGTGAAGAAAGGTGATAACAGCAATGTTTTATTACAGTCTTTCATCAATATAACTGTCTCTCCTTATTCTGTGTTACTATTGTTAATACTGTACAGACTTGTATTTTAAACTATGTTGACATTATTGTATAACTTTCCTTTATGTAAAGGTAAAACCCTAATATGATTGCATATTTTATTTATAGTAATAGTAGTAGTAGTAGTAGTATTTCAGCATTTGCACTTATTTAGGGGTTTTTTTATACAGGTAATGAGATTGAAAACACAGACATGATATTTACACAAAAACTATGACATTTTATTAACAAATATACAAATGTATTAATTTTCTCATTTTCCCTATTTTGTCGTTTGTTTGTTTGTTTGTTTAATTTGCAATGTAAAGAATCAAGATACAGGACTGTACCTGGACATGTTGGCTCGCTGTTCCAGCTGTACTTTAAAGGATAATAAAGGAACTATTGAAGCAAACGGTGGCACTTTGCAATGCACTAACTTCTCAAGCTATCCGGACTAAATGTTGTAAAGTTTTCCTTAAACCCATTTTTTATGTCCACCAGCAAGAATAAGCTCCAAACATCCAGTTCAGTTGAAATAATGGAAATATGGGAGGATTTTGCTGCTACCTCGCATCTTCTGAACCTAGAGCTACGGCTAATAACAGCTACAAGCTAGCAGAGTGTAGCAGGTAAAAGAGAAGAGGAGGGGGAAGCAGGACAGTCCTATGGCTAAGTTAAAGGCCAGTGCCAGAACTCCATCTACATTTCAGGCCGGTGCTCATTGGACACTAGGTTGGTTAACTGGTCAATTGATGTCAGATCTGAAGATCTGTTGGCTGGAAGGATCCATCTCTGTCCTTATGTAAACAAAGGTTAGTACACAAACTGCACTTTTATGAACAGCCACTGTTCCAAGGCAATTTCAATTTTAACATTGATATACCAACTCATCTATTTGCCTACTGAGTTTGCAACAGTGCTCATTGTAGCTGTTAATGTCCCACTGGATGCTAATGATGCGCTAAAGGGGTTTCAGGATAAATCTACTCCAAAACAAGCAGACAGCTGTCTGAGGTGCTGTTGGCCATCCTGAACAGACCTCTATAACAAGCAGTTGTATCCACTTACTTAAAGACTTCCACCATTACCTCTATCCCTAGTCCTCAGTCACCTGGAAAGCAAAAAGTCTTATGTCTACCTGCTTTTTGTGAACTTTACATCTGTCTTCAACACAAAAATCCAACAGACCCAGGCACACAAACTTAACCTTATCAAGAAGGCATGCCAGTATCTGACGCAGGTTAGTAAGGCCCTTCTGTTGGTGTGTTGTGAATAGTGTCATGTTCTCCTCCATCTGTTTGGTGACAACTCCAAAGGTCTTCAATGCTTCAATGTTTTGGGAGTCAGACTTCCCACCATCACACCACACCCAGGAAATGCATTGTTTGTCTACCTCCCCTCAGGCAAAAGGTTGCAGGGCATCAGGTGCCAGACCACCAGAATTAAGAACAGTTTTTTTTCGGAAGCTGTGAAACTGTTGAGTTCTGGCGAAGCGCTACAACTCTGACGCCTCTAATCTTGCCAAATAACTGCAAATCTGAACATTCCAGCAGATTAACTAAACTACCACTGTCTTTGATTTGCACAATAACTGTTTATTTGTACT
This sequence comes from Pachypanchax playfairii, assembly GCA_006937955.1. Lineage (NCBI taxonomy): Eukaryota > Metazoa > Chordata > Actinopteri > Cyprinodontiformes > Aplocheilidae > Pachypanchax > Pachypanchax playfairii. Next base: position 23,820 of record SSNP01000141.1, read on the forward strand.
TATTTGCACTACCTGATTCTATTCATACTTATGCACAAATATTTCCTACAAAGCTACTTACTGAACTTCTAACATCATTTGTCACCTTCTGTGTATATTTACTTCATCTCCAATACAAAGCTTCCTCTTTCTTTAAAGTGCTTACTAGCAAATCTTAGTTATAATAAAGTTGGTTTTCTTGTGTCACTTGATGACTTGGAACCTTGAAATATAATTTTGTGTCATGTGCTGCAAATATCACAGTCAAAAATCTTGAATAAGGATAGTAGTGCTTTGAACAATTGCAAATTGTTTCACCTTTAAAAAGTACATATTTATACACTAAAGTTACTGTTGAGGGGACATACTGTACTCTGCAAGGTTCACCTGGAACAACAAGCCACCTTTTTAGATACAATCCTAAATCTTGATAGTGAGAAACAGTGCCAGATTTGTTTACATAAAAAGTAATATTAATGCTTTGCTGTTCTTTATTAACAACCTAAACTCAATCTTCATATTTATGATTTCTTTTATCTGTTAAACTTGTATTTTACGTTAGACTTATGGGGCACGGCTGCATGATGTTTTTCTGTGAGCTTTTGTTTGTTTGTTTTTTCATAATTAGGATTTTTTTTTTCTTGATCACTCCTAAATCTACAATGGACCTTGTCTTTCCTGTCCTATCCTAAGGTGGGCCTGGGCTCCAGCTGCTATCTTTGCTTAACAATGAGACTGCTCAGTATGAATATTTATCATGTTGCTGTGATAATCAAGGGCTCACCAGATTTTAGGTTACTGCCTCGGGGCCAACTCAACACGAGGTTCAGGGTTTTTTTTCCCTTTTTTGCCAACAAACAGTTAAATTTGTTTTGAAATTGGTCTTGAATGAAACCACTAATCAGCACTGTTTAAAATATTTAATAGGAGTGCATACTACCATAGGATCCTGGTTTGTAATTACAGTAAAATTTCTCACACTCAGCAGAATGGCATCTGAAGAAATGTGAGAAGCTCAAACTGCTGATCAGAGGCAGCATGATGATGATAAAGTGGTGCTGAATGTGCTCACTCAGTCAAAATCCTCTTGGAACTTTTCCTCACAAAATGTCATCAAAGTGGTGAGAGCTGGCTCAGCATGCAAACAGAAAGCAGGAAAAGTAGATGTGAGAGTTTTGGTCCTCATTTGAGCTGTTCTGATCAACCAGACCAGAAGGGGCATGACGATGTCAAACAGCCCAGCTCAGAGTCCTGCTCTGCTGAACCAAGTAATTCCCTCCCAGTTGGAGGTGTGTGTGTGTGTGTGGGGGGGGGTTTACAGAACACTACTTGTCCTTGGAAAAAATGTCTTTCAGTACCACAATCACTATTTTCATGGCTTGTCTGCCCCTACTCAGGCCAGGGCTTTAGCATCTGTGCTGTACTTACAGAGAGGGTTAATAAAATTGGGACCTCCGACTGGACAGGAAAAGATTCTATTTTAGGGGACAGAATGAGACCAGATGTTCAAATGCCCACAATTTGCTTCCCCCTGCAAATTAGGTTGAATGACATCAAGACAGCTGCTGGAGAATTGTGAGATGATTATTACACAAACCACATAGACGCACCATTTTCTTGACCTAATTTGAGGAAGCAAAGTAAATAAGACTACCTATCTCAGATGACATGCAGTTTTCTCGTTTGTCCCTCCTTATAGCAACAACATATGTAGATTTAAAAGCAACTCCTTCAGTGTCATAAACCATCTTTGGATAATTAATTCGGAGTGTTTAGGTGAACATACCGCAAAGACCAAGTGTGGTATCGTCTTTCCTTTCCAGTCACCCCCCTATTCTCCTCCCACCTCCCCAGCATGCTAAGCTTGGTGGTATAAGGGATCCTCCAGGTGAGATTTCAGCCAAAGCATCCTGAATAATTAACCACGTGTTGGGCGAGCCTGCTCAGGTTTCCTCATTGAGTCGGATTACCACGTGTACAAACAGATGGAAGCGTGTACACAAGCACGCTCACACCAACTCTCTACTGTGTAAAATGCACAAACACATATCACTAGGCTATTGACTATGCCTCTTTGTGGGAGGCTATCTCACATCATCATCTTGCTGTACGGGCCGCTTCCCTCCCTCTCGCTATTTGCTGCATAATCAAATGCGGCTTCAAAACAACTTTATCCCTCCGACTGGCACACTGTGTTGTGTTGTTGTTACGCCAGCTAGATGTCCCGCACATGGATAATGTTTCACACTATTGTATTCTATTAAGTACAGCCGCTATGGTTATCCTAAAGTACATTTAGTTTTCATGTGTACACAAATATCACAAATGTGTAATGGTGTGGAAATGCAATGTGGAAAACAAGTAATGAACCATCATTTCCATGTGACCTTTAGTGCACAGTTTCAGAGGAAAAGCTCACTCCCTCCAGCATGAAGTCTCATTCTCTTATATAGACGTTATTAACAGTTTTGGCTTGTCACCCTTTACCAGGTGTGAGTAACAAGGGTCACTATCCTGTATGTTTAAAGAGGCCATTTCATACACATTTCAGGACTTTGTTGTTATTTCTTAAGTATTAACCAGTAATATGAAACATTTTATATCTAAAAAACATCAGGAAACACTGATTAACAGACCTTTCAATCTGTCTACGTTAAAATTCGGGTGGTTCCAGCTCCTTCCGTCAGGCTGCTTCGACTGCTTCGTCAGCAGCTCGTTCATATTCATTGTTAGAATATGCTGGACTCTGATTGGCTAACAAACTAGCCTATGAGAGCAAGGTATACTGTTTCCTGCCCCGTTGCACATGGTAACGTCAGACGTCGTGTCTTTCTGTTTGCTACGTTATGATACAGCTTTTAGCCAGCAGCATGCTAGGCGTGGTTTCAACTGTGGGAGCTGCCGAAAACTAACAAACAAAGGAGTTGTGATGTAACAGATACAGGCCGTTTAAATTCAGGAGAAATTGGGTTTTATCACCACCTGCGTAGTTTGAGAGATTAAAACAGAAAGAGAAGTTGTTGACCTGTTTTCACCCACTATGAAGGTAAGAACACCTGTGGAGCTAAAATATTCAACAGAAACCTCAGAAAAACTGTTTTTAATGGAAGGGAATCTTTAAGATGTTTCCCTGTTTCAGCACCCCCGATTCAAATTTTCAGCATGTCAGCTTGTCCTGCAGCAGCCTGTTAATGACATGTTTGTTAAAATCGGGTGTGTTGAAGTGGGAAAACATGTGAAACATGCAGGATAGTGGCCCTCGGGACCTGGAGTTGCCCACGCCTGCCCTATACTATCCTTCAAAGTTTGCTGTAACTGAACATGACAGCTTACATACAAGCTGAGGGAATGTTGTTTTAATTACTATTAAAAACACATGGAAAAAAGGAATAATTATATGAAACAGAAATGTTGTGGGCTGCACGGTGGTGCAAGTGGTGAACACTCACAGCAAGAATGTTCAAATCTCAACTGGTGCCTTTCTTTGTGGGCTTCACATGTCCTTAAGCATGTTTGGGTTTCCACATACAGTACAAAATCACATATGTTGGATTGACATGTTCAGGGTGCGCCCTGCCTCCTGGGATAGGTAGCAGCACTAGTAAAACAAGAACATGATGAAGTGATAAGAAATGTACAAAAGTGCATTAAAAGTGTTTGTAGCTCAAAGGTCATGTTCCAAATTTTACTCTCATGACACCATCTGGAGATTAATTCTATTTTATTATTTCATGACAATAAAACTCTTTCTGTAATAATACCTTAATGAAGTCCCTTTCTTGTGATAATGTTAAATCAGACACTTTTTTAGCTTTATAACTTTACAATGTTAAAGGTGGTAAACAGGATTTTGCCCCGAATGAGAAGCTCAACGGCTGTTTGTCGTTTTGCGAATAGTAGCCAATAAATAATGAAACAGGTTTGTTTTTTATTATTTATTGGCTGCTTTATTTCAAGCCTCACCAGGTCTATGATTTATGAATATTATAACATTTTATTTTGGAAGACCGTTAAAAGTTGGTAAAATGATTTTAAAGTAAATTTGACATCTAAATTTGCTACAAAGTCCTCTTTAACACCTTTAAATAGACAAAACCAAAAAACTGAAACTGAGGACATTGTCTCTCTAGATTGTTTTTAATATGTTGATCATTAAAATCATAATTGTTATATATCAATATACACAGTACACTCTGTAGTCTTACACCCCCTTTACTGCCAGCTTCCAGCATTGGCTCATGGCCACCAGGTTGGCATCACCCCTCCGGGCCACAGCAGCGGATGATGTCAGGCACCCGACCTGCCTTTGTGACACCTGATCATGTTTGGCATTGCCTCTGTGCTGTTCATGGATGTTTGTACAAGTGTAATGTGACAGCTCATTCCTTTCACATGGTAAGCGTCTGATGTCTTCTCTACTCAGTTACAACACTTTTCTCTTGCCAGAACAGAGGAAACACATCCATCTTCTTCATCAGTTACATTGAGATGGGCAAGTTCTCAGTTTGGGGATATCCAGGAGGTTGGGGAAGTTTCATACAGCCTGTATTTTATTGCAAATCCAGATAATTTCAAGATTTTTACTCAAACAGAAATAGTAATAAAACAGTCCTCAAGCTACATCTTTATTAAGATTAGCCTTTCATATATACCACCTTGTTAAACTAAGGTCATCATCTTATAACAGGAAATGATGGAGTTATCCTTTTTATCTTGAAAGCAACATGGAAAACCAATATATCTATATAACTATATCACTAATTCTCGAATGACCACTCTGTCATGTTGCGGTTGTGGTGAACTCCAAACCGTACCCAGACTTCAGACCAACACAAGATGAGAGGTAAGTAACAGATTTATTTACAGGAGGATGATTGTACAGAGAACCAGGAGTTAACAGTCTGTAAATTATATATTGTAACAGGAACTCAGGCACGGGATCTGGGAACTTCCGGAGGCGCTCTAGCGATGGAGGAGAGAACAGGTTAGTGAATGCGGTTTCTGGGTTGATGATGAGTGTGACGGTGTGCTGGGAATGTGCTCGCAGACTTACGGTGATTGGAGAAGGAGAGAAGCCTGGAGGAGGACTGCAGGAAACAGCAGTGGTGGTGGTGTGTCTGATGAGGGTGATAATGATGACGAGAGTAATCCAGAGTGAAGTCACTGATGATGTTTTATTGCAGAAGGGTGGACAGAGCTACAGCGAGGAACAGAGCAGGCGTGGATGGATCCAGGAGGAGAGACAGACAATCCAGGTGTCAGGATCTCTGCAGCTGGTGTGTGGTGTGTGGTTTCTCCTGTTTCCACCTAACTCTAATTGCAGGGCGTGGCAGCAGGTTGATCAGTGGCTGCAGGTGTGGGAGGAACCACAGACAGACGCCAGTCTGTTACTTATCTTCAGTTGGTAACAGAGTGGCCAGAGATTCTCCAGACAGTTTAAATGTTAGTTGTTCTGCTAACCTGCCTTATCTTCCTCATTCTCAGTACCGTGTCCTGGAGCGTTCCTCCTGGTCTTGAGTGCCTCGGGCGTGGTCGTCAACCCGCTAAAAACAGAGAACTCATTTCTCCACGGGCTGTCTCTCGTCGTGAGCTCCACGACGTTCTTTCCCCCCCTGGTTTCCTGTCTGTCTCTGGTCTCCTCTGGATCCACGCCTGCCGGATCAGCGCGCTGCTGTCACCCCTGTCTCAGTCATCTGTGGACTCAGCACATGCCCCGGATCTCTCATCAGGTCTCATCTCCCGGATCACCACCACCGCTGCAGTCCTGCGGGATCTCCTCCTCACGCTCCTTCAGCCTCTGCTGCACCGTGAGTTCAGTGAGCACATTCCCCACACACTGCAGCTTATAGTGTTCTGTACCCCGAGACCTCGCACTAACCCTGTTCTCCTCTGCTGCCAGGATCAAGCCTGTGCCTGCTTCAGTTCCAGTCCTGTGTGTTCACCGTCTGCACTATTTCATCCTTTGTATTATTATTATCGTGCACTCAGAATTAAACTCACTGTACTACATTCTGTCTCCGTGTGTGTGTGTGTGGAGTTGGGTTGCACTTGGAGCTCGACAAAAAACCCCGTAAAAACATGACAGAACAAACTGGCCAAGAGAGCTCCCAGACCCAGCTCCAGACCGCACTAGCCCAGCAGGGGATACTGCTGGGCAAGCACGATAATTTCCTCAATGAAATTGCAGCTAACCAGGCATCTCTCTCCACTGATGTACGCAGCCTTAGCCACCAACTCACCCCGGTGATGTCCAGGCTCTCCCGCAGCCCGTCTCCTCCTGCTGCTGTCTCGGCGCGTTCTGCCCCGCCTGTGGACTCCGGCTACCGACAGGTCTCCATCCCTGATCCGGCAAAGTTCGACGGGGACCCCAGGAACTGCAAGGGGTTCCTTAGGCAGTGTCGGATTGTGTTCAGCCGGGCTCCACACGCCTTCAGCACAGATGCCAGCCGGACCTCCTTCATCATCGGCTGGCTGAGGGATAAGGCTCTCAGGTGGGCAGACGCGTACGAGGAGACTAACCCCATTGACTCTACCCCCTATGACAGATTCCTAGAGGCATTCAAAGCCACATTCTCTGACGGTGGAACTAAGGAGGACGCCATGCGGGAGCTCCTCGCCCTACATCCCCGTCCCCGTCATATGGCTGATTTCGCCCTGGAGTTTCGCACCCTCGCCGCCAGCACTACCTGGTCTGATGAGACCCTCCGAAGTGTGTTCCACAACGCCTTCCCGGACAGTATGAAGGAGGACATCGCCTGCCGGGAGGAACCTAAGACACTGGATGGACTCATCAGCCTGGCGACTCGACTTGACCGTCGGACCCGAGATGGTCCCCGGGTCCGCAACCTGACCACTTCCGCTTCCGCCTCTCCACCACCTATAAGTCCGGCACCACATGCTAGGCGGCACTCTCCCCCTAGACACATGCCTTCACCCGAACCTATGCAGATTGGGAGGGTTAAAATAGGTTACAGGGAACGTCGTCGCCGCCTAGCGTCCGGCTTGTGTGTCTATTGTGCTTCATCCACCCATCAGGTGGAAGCCTGCCCCCTTACGCCAAAAGACACGGCCCGTCAGTGAAGGTTGGGGTCCTGACGGGTCCAGCACATACAAAGCCCCGACTACTTCTCCCAGCGGCTATAAATAGACCCTGCAGTGAGCCGCTTGTTAGCACTATTTTTATAGACTCAGGTTCGGAACAGAATCTTATACACCCTGACCTGGCTAAACAGGCTAACCTCAGGCTCAGTCTCCTGGAGACTCCCATGCGCGTAAACGCGCTGGATGGGAGCTCTATGTCTAGCATCACTCATGTAACTGAACCACTCCAATTGACTGTATCTGGCAACCACACTGAAACCATCTCCTTCTGCATCTTTCCAACCACTGAGGCTCCCCTGGTCCTAGGTTTCCCATGGCTTTCGCTGCACAACCCGCAGCTGAACTGGGCTCAGCAGCGCGTCAACGCCTGGAGTGAGCACTGCCTTCGCTGCTGCTTAAAGTCAGCCCTTCCTGCCAGCACCCCGGGTAAAGGGAATCCACTCTCACTTATCAAAGATTCGCCCCTGCTATCACGACCTGGCCCAGGTCTTTAACAAAGAGCAGGCCCTCTCTCTCCCTCCGCACAGACCCTATGACTGTGCTAATTATCTCCTCCCAGGTGCTCCTCTTCCTTCGGGCCGTCTTTTCAGCCTGGCCCGCAAGGAACGAGAAGCCATGGAGAATTACATCACAGACTCCCTTAGAAATGGACTCATCCGGCCGTCCTCCTCCCCAGTGGGCGCAGGCTTCTTCTTTGTCAAGAAGACAAGAGCCTGCGCTCCTGCATCGATTACCGGAGTCTCAACAATATCACGATTAAAAACAAATACTCCCTCCCACTGCTTTCATCTGCGGTGGAACCTGCAAGCAAAGCCCAGATCTTTTCAAAGTTGGATCTCCGCAACGCGTACCACCTGGTGCGCATCCGAGAAGGGGATGAGTGGAAGACAGCCTTCAAAACCCCAATTGGCCACTTTGAATATCTGGTTATGCCCTTTGGTCTCACTAATGCCCCTGCCGTATTCCAAAATCTCATTAATGACATCCTGCGTGACTTCTTGCATAAATTTGTATCTGTGTACCTTGACGATATTCTGATTTTCTCTCCCGACCTCCAGACGCACAAGAAGCATGTGCGGCAGGTCCTCCAGCGGCTGCTAGAAAATCGCCTCTACGTCAAGGCAGAAAAGTGCGAGTTTCACGCGTCCTCTGTGTCATTCCTGGGGTTCATCCTGGAAGGAGAACGTGTCTGGCCGGACCCTGTAAAGACTAAGGCAGTCGAGGACTGGCCGGTTCCTCAAACACGTAAGGACCTTCAGAGATTTTTAGGCTTCGCTAACTTTTATCGGCGTTTTATCAGGGGATTCAGCACTATCGCTGCACCGCTCACTGCCCTCACCTCCACCAAAGTCACTTTCTAGTGGAGCCAGGCGGCAGAAGAGTCCTTCAGAGAGTTGCAGCGACGGTTCACGCAAGCACCTGTCCTCACCCACCCCGACACCTCTCTTCAGTTCGTGGTGGAAGTAGACGCCTCCGACGTCGGGGTGGGCGCGGTGCTGTCCCAGCGGACTAAATCTGACGGTAAACTTCACCCATGTGCCTTCTTTTCCAGGCGGTTCACCCCAGCGCAACAGAACTACAACATCGGTGACAGAGAGCTCCTCGCCATCAAGCTGGCCTTGGAAGAGTGGCGTCACTGGCTGGAGGGTACCGAGCTGCCCGTCGTTATATGGACAGATCATAAAAACCTGGAATATATTCAGGCTGCCAAACGTTTGAACCCCCGTCAGTTCCACTGGTCCCTGTTTTTCTCACGATTCAATCTCACTATCTCCTACAGACCCGGTCACAAAAAATGTGAAGCCAGACGCACTCTCCCGGGTGTTCCTGCACGACGACCCTCCGGCTCAGCCCACCTCCATCCTGCCCTCCTCCTGCGTGGTGGCCTCTGTCACCTGGGACATTGAGAGGGTGGTTCGCGCGGCGCTCCTCCGCGAACCTGACCCTGGGGGTGGACCGCCTAACTGCACCTACGTACCTGCAGCCGTCAGAGCGCAAGTCCTGCGCTGGGGCCACACCTCCCGCATGTCCTGTCACCCCGGAGTCAGCCGCATCATTGAGCTGCTCCGGAGGTACTTCTGGTGGCCGTCGCTGCACAAGGACGTCAAGGAATACGTCGCCGCCTGCTCCACTTGCACCCGGAACAAGACTTCACATCAGCCACCTGCGGGACTGCTCCACCCGCTGTCTATCCCCTCCAGACCCTGGTCCCACCTGTCCATGGACTTCATCACGGGCCTCCCCACGTCTCACGGCAAGTCTGTAATTTTCACTATTATTGATCGTTTTTCTAAGGCTTGTCACTGTATTGCACTGTCGAAGTTACCCTCTGCCCAGGAAACTGCTAGACTCCTTGTGCAACACGTTGTCCGACTTCATGGAATCCCCACGGAAATATTGTCGGACAGATCCATTGGAGCCAGTCCCAAACTCACCTCCGGATATCACCCTCAGACCAACGGACAGTGCGAGCGTCTCAACCAGGAGATCGAGAACCAGCTGCGGTGTGTGTGCTCACTGAACCCCACATCCTGGTCCCGTCATCTCCCCTGGGTCGAGTATGCACATAACACACACATATCCTCTGCGACTGGTCTGTCCCCATTCGAGGTTTGTCATGGCTTTCAACCGTCCTTGCTCCCTGACTCTCATCCCAATCCTCTTATTCCCTCTGTCCGCAGTCACCTCCAGAAAGTCCGCCGGATCTGGGCCAGCACCAGGAACGCGCTCCAGCGCACAGCAGCCCAGAACAAGGTCCAGGCGGACAGGAAGAGGATCCCCGTGCCCACCTACAGCGCAGGTCAGAAGGTCTGGTTGTCAGCCACCGACTTCCCGTTCAAGGCTGCTAACAAGAAACTCACCCCCAAGTTTCTAGGACTATATATAATTGAGTCCGTCATCAACCCTACCACAGTCCATCTAAAACTCCCATCCAACTTCCGGATCCACCCTGTTTTCCATGTCTCACAGATCAAACCCATACAGACCAGTCCCCTCAACCCTGACGTTCCTCCTCCCCCGCCCCGCATCATAGATGGTCACCCCGCTTTCACCGTAAGTCGGATCGTGGGAGTCCGTCCTCGGGGCCGAGGTCGTCAGTACCTCGTGGACTGGGAAGGATATGGCCTCGAGGACCGGTCTTGGGTTCCCCGGTCCACCATACTCGACCCTTCCCTCATTGCGGAGTTTGAGAGGTCCTCCGCATCCACGTCCTCTGCAGCAGTTTCCGCCACCTCCACCTCCTCCATCCCTGCTAGGTCCCCCTCATCCCCGTCCTCCGCCCTGGCTCAGTGTAGCGCCCGCATTAACCGTACCTTTCTTACAGGTTCTATGGATGCCTTGGTTCGGCCACCAGGAGGTGTCCGTTAAGGGGGGGGGGTACTGTCAGGATCTCTGCAGCTGGTGTGTGGTTTCTCCTGTTTCCACCTAACTCTAACTGCAGGGCGTGGCAGCAGGTTGATCAGTGGCTGCAGGTGTGGGTCGTTACCCAGCTCAGGAGAGCTGGGTATTTATGCAGAGGAGGAACCACAGACAGACGCCAGTCTGTTACTTATCTTCAGTTGGTAACAGAGTGGCCAGAGATTCTCCAGACAGTTTAAATGTTAGTTGTTCTGCTAACCTGCCTTCTCTTCCTCATTCTCAGTACCATGTCCTGGAGCATTCCTCCTGGTCTTGAGTGCCTCGGGCGTGGTCGTCAACCCGCTAAAAACAGAGAACTCATTTCTCCACGGGCTGTCTCTCGTCGTGAGCTCCACGACGTTCTCTCCCCCCCTGGCTTCCTGTCTGTCTCTGGTCTCCTCTGGATCCACACCTACCGGATCAGCGCGCTGCTGTCACCCCTGTCTCAGTTTCGCCTGTGGACTCAGCAACACGCCCCGGATCTCTCATCAGGTCTCATCTCCCGGATCACCACCACCGCTGCAGTCCTGCGGGATCTCCTCCTCACGCTCCTTCAGCCTCTGCTGCACCGTGAGTTCAGTGAGCACATTCCCCACACACTGCAGCTTATAGTGTTCTGTACCCCGAGACCTCGCACTAACCCTGTTCTCCTCTGCTGCCAGGATCAAGCCTGTGCCTGCTTCAGTTCCAGTCCTGTGTGTTCACCGTCTGCACTATTTCATCCTTTGTATTATTATTATCGCGCACTCAGAATTAAACTCACTGTACTACATTCTGTCTCCGTGTGTGTGTGTGGAGTTGGGTTGCACTTGGAGCTCGACAAAAACCCCCGTAAAAACATGACACCAGGAACGGGAGCGGACATGAGACGCACGTCAGAGACAGGAGCTGGGTCCTCCAAGCGGCACGGCAGATGGCCAGTGCGGGAGATGAAGGCACCCAGGGACTGGAGCTGAAATCCAGAGAGGACGGAACTAGGAAGAGGAGGACAAGGTCGAGGTAAGTATCTAACTACATGAACGAAACTCGTAACTAGGAGGCCTAAACGTTACCATGTGTGAAGCGGAACAAACTGGCGTCTGTCTCTGCTTCCTACAGGGCTTTTAACCCAGCCCGGGCGGGGCTGGGTAATGAACCACACCTGCGCCTGATCAGCAGGATTCATCTCAGCTGCTCTGTCACACCCTGCAATGACATGGTTAGATTCCAAACCACAACAACACACCACTCACCAAGTGCTGAGACCTGACACACTCAGAATATGTTGTGAAAGACTCTTGCCCCTTTACCTACCAACCCCAGCTCTGGCTCTGGCTGCCATTTTTAATTAAATTGACTCCATAAGTAAATCAGTTGTAGCTCCAGTTAGACTTACTGAGAATCCCATTCATCAAGTGGTTCATGACATATTTTGTTAATACAACAGACAGAAAAACATTTAACCAAACTTTTATCCTTCAGTAATAACAAACAGACCTGCACAGACTAATCAGCAACTAATTGGAGTTCTGCACCAATCAATTCAGATCATTGACCACTTCAAAACTTCTGTACATATTGAATTATGAAATTGTCACATGTGCATGAAATGTGGTTCACATAACACCGGATGCACAGGAACATAGTGTTCTGTCACAGTCGTCTACCTTTGAATCATTTATTGTGATTTTCAAAAGCATCAAATGGTTTTTTGAAACAGGAAAGTGACATTTTCGCATCCTGATACAACATGCGACAATATATTTAAAGATTTTATATCCCAATATATTGCTTTATCTCAATTATCAGACATGTTCACAGCCCATGCTGTCACACTGACAGGATGACAGAGTGGAGTGTTTTACACCTGGTAAGAAAACAACCATTGGCTGAATGTTTGCGATGGGTGGGAGAGCCTCTGGGCTTCCACCACCTGCTCCATTTCTCACATTCTGTCACACCTAAAGGGGGACAGATCTCATCCGGTCCTCAACCCAATTACTCCGCAACACATTTTAACTGCCATCAAACGCCACGCAGCGGGGGTGCGAGGGAGCCGAGGAGATCCGGGCTGTTGCCATGGCCGCTGTCACTCAGCAAATTTCCGAGGACGAAGAAAGATACGACGAGCTCTGTGATTGGTCGCCGCGATGTTTTCAACCAACAGAGATGCAGCCAATGCTAACAACAACCACAGACACTGTTGTTATGTAACTGAGCGATTAGAATATGCACATTTGTGGATATTGGCCAGTCCTAGTTGTTCTGTTGGGATCATGACAAAAAATGTGGCTAGAGACAAACTGCAGCATCTCTCTCTATTAACTGCATTTCAGAAAAAACTATTAATGAATACCATGTGCTCCATCATAAAATCTGGGAAATTACAATATAAGTAGGAACATAAATGTTTCATTAATCTTCACAAAATATAAAACACAATCCTTTCATGTTTATTTGATTACTGTAAATTTTATTTCTACAGAAATGGTGAATATTCAGTAAACAAAAAAAAATCAAAAACCTGATTTCCACCCAAATCTGACAAGCTGAGACAATGTAGAAGCATTGAAGCGCTTGATGCCACACACACACACTACAAAGCCAGTTGATAAAAATGCCTTTCCTCACTAAAACAATAGCCTTTGCCAAAAAAAAGTCAACCTTAGAAAAACATGTAAGGTGCGTGATGGTGCTAAAGCAACAAACCACTGGGAAAAAATGCAACTGTATAAACATCTTTGCAGAAATGTGAACCAAAGTTTCCACATATAACAAAATGTTTCAGTGTTGTCAAGTGCAACTTTTTCCCCTGAGTATTGTTCTGGTTTCTATCCAAATTATCATTTAACGTTGTGATCTCAGCATTCCTGTGTTTAAAAAAATGATTTATAGCTTTTAATAAGTTTTTGCATAGTCCTAATTTCAGCACTGACAATGTGTGCATGGAGATCATATAATGTCAGATGGAGCATATGACAAACATGCTACAACTTCTTACTTGACACTGAAGGGAAATTATTTTCTGTAACTGAAGCCAGTCTAGGCAAAGCTCTTTCAGATACACAGGGATTTTTCATTAAACAAGGCTACATGCACTCAGCCAAAAAAATTAAATAAAAAAAAAAAACAGACACAGAAAAACTGAACATTTGGTTGCAGAAAAAATCATTTGCCTGGAAATATTTTGGCTACAGAAAATATGATGGTAGTTGATTTTTAACCATCTTAAAATGAGCAGTAGTTGAAGATCTAAATCCTGTAAGACACATCTGCTTTGTTCTTCTGGAGGACTGATGCAAAGCTCAATATTTGTTACAGAAAAGTTGTATACATACATGTGTAAATTCACAATAGATTAAAACTCCATCTTCCTGATACAAGTTTGCAGGAATGTAGATATTGCATCCTGAGCTTTGTGCAGGACAGAATGACTGTAATTACTTTGAAGACATATAAATAAACCAGAGCATATTTCCTCAGTAAAATATGACAGTTCTGTCATACTTCAGCTTTGACACAACTTGCAGGACTTTGGTCACACTGACAACAGGAACAAGACCTGACTAACACACTTCTTTCCTCCAAGAGGTGTTTCCTCTGACTCATTGTCTTGAACCATAAGAGTAAAACAAATACACACAGGAATACACAAAAATTGTACTCATGAATAAACTCATATAGGGAAACACAAAGCCTTCCAGTAACGTGCATTTGAATCTCTTTCCATCTAAAGAAAACATCCATCAGTTGGTGAGAAATAAAAGTTACAGTCAATCTTCTGGCTAGCAGGGGACCTCATGGGCATCAAAGCAGTGGGAACTCAGTGCCATTCAATCATCATAACGTGCTGCAGGGTAGCGCTACAAACACAATGCTGGGGCCAAAACTAATGCAGAGCGGAACCTGGCTGGGTCTTTCAACCATCAGACACAGAGATACTGTATGGGGGTAGGGGGTTGGGGAACTAATGGGGACCAGAGGTCTGTAGGCTACGTGATGCTGGCCAGAGAGACCAGATGACCGATGACTGATCTGGAAGGAGGAGGGAGTGAAGGGCGGTCATTAAGGAGCTGCTTTGCCTCTAATCATTGAATAACACTCTTTTATCTACCTTCAGTCCCATCACACAAAAATTAAAACCAAAAGTGAGCATTGCAGGCCCCGGTGGAGCCGAGACGTTTACTGATGAGTAACATCTGCAAACCATCCACTTGGAATCGGGACTCAAAATAAGAGGAGCTTGCCAAAATAAGGAGGATTAATTGGATTATATCAAGGAGTAGTTGTTTGCTGTAGTCATTACGTGGATCATGATTTATATTGTGCAAGAAAAGCATAGCTGTAATGTATCATCCCCTAAAGTAAACCCTCATCCTGCTCGCCAAAAACACGTATAACATGTAACGTGAGTCTGGCCTCAAATCTACATCCCGGCAGAAAATCCAAAATTAAACTTTTAAAAAATACATATTGACCATAGCTGAAGAAAGAGGGAAAAACTTACTGTGAATGTTTAGTTCAGCGTGTCAGCTTGTGTATTAGCTAATAAAATGACAGCACAGACGATTAGCCCCAAGAAAGCTGCAATAAATCTACACTCAGATCTATCACACTAGAAAATACCAGATGAGATGAGTGAACCTGCTCATTCGGATAATTTGCTTTGACGTTTTCATTGCTGAGTGTTGAGGAGATGCAAAACAGATCTTAAACTGATTAAACAGGCCCAGAGAGAGAGGGAGAGAGGAGAGAGAGAGAGCAAGGAGGGCATTAGTAAAGAAAACAGAGACAAAGGCCGAGAGGAACAAGGGTTTGGTTTATTGATGCAGTGAGTTGGGACACTTTAATTCACTCCGAATTAACCCAGTCGTGTGTGCTGAAATAACCTTCTTTGTTTGTTTATTCAAGCCTTGGCACAAGCCCTTAGCTATCCAGTTAGCAGCAACAACTCCTCCCTCCCTCTGCCTTCCTCCTGTCTTAAGACAGCGTAACAACCAAGACCTGATTAACAGGAAATATGGAACCGAGGGTCAGTGGAATCTGTTGTACCAAATCACCCCCCGTTTTTGGGTAGGCCTTGGTCGACCCAATGGCAGCTGGAGACCGTGATTGGGTTGGGTAACCAACAAGCCCTACAGGGAAAACCTGCTTGTCAGACCAGTGTTTTCCATCAAATGAAAAGCCCCCCCACATACACATATACCAACAACTCCTTGGGCTGCCTTTCTTGTCCTTGGCATGACAGGAAAATTAGACTGTGATTGAAATGTAGTTATTACTTTGTGTTTAGAAAGACAGCAGTGAAAAATGAACTGTCACTCCAACAGTTCTGCTGTGAAACATAATAATACAGACACATTCTAAAGTCTGACAGCCTGCCTTGAGGTTTGAAGCACCTTACAGATCTGACAGGTTTCTTGAATGCAAAGCAAAGCTCTCAGTCATCGTTCATGACAAATATTCATCAGAAATCAGTCCCGATTGTCTGCGTCTGCAAGGACACCATGAAACTGAGCACAACATGCCTCATTAATTTGCAGTTGTGCTGACTGATTCACTTATAAGTCTGTGTAAATGTCCCGGAGACTGAACAGAGCAGATTACGTGGACAATCCAGACACCAGTGATCAGGCTAATTATAGTCATCACTCAGTGAGAAAAAAGTAGACATCTGTTAGCTCACAAATAAGGAAACAAAATAATGATCAATTGGTTCGAGATTTGAAATCTGTTTGAATATGAGACACATTTTTCTTTTCCTAATTTGTGCTTTGAGGCCCGTCCCTCATCACTGGTCCAGTAAACTTTGTATCGCACTGGCACTGGTAACCATTTTGATTTCCATTGTGGGTGAGTCTGTCATTAAGACTGCAGAAACAATGGCTAGAATGAGTGGTGCCATAGTAAACAGCTCCCCTGTGAATCTGAGCACAACAGTTCCACATTGCAGGAACGGGGGGAATACGCCGCACTCGCACTTGAGTTGCAAATCATCTGATGACATCACTGCAACCAGCAAATGCTCATTCACACACAATGGCTTTAAATCACACCATAATGGAAAATGGTGGGTGTATTGCACAGACGATAAGTGAGAAAGCAGCTTGTGTCTTTTGGCCCTCTGTGGCCTTGTGGTGACCTCACAGTGGTTCGATGGGACAGATTGTGCTATTGTGGGTGACAAGTGTCAAACAGTTGCTGAACAAAAAGTACCACAGTTTTTTTTTTAGGTGAGCCTTAAAATATGTTCTGTGATAACATAGAACATAAAAACAGTGGTGAAAAGAAACATTTCAATCTGACTGTAGGCAAAAGGAGCCGGGAGTAGAAATTCTGGGGCAGGTGGTTAGTGAACTAGGACCAGGTTAGCTAATGAGCGGATGAGCTACAGGTCAGTGAAGAAGAGGGACTGGGGATCTGAGACAAATAATGAATCAATGCAAAATCTAACTGATCAGAGGAAAAACAACAATTAACAACAAATAATTTAGAGAAGCTCTAAATTCCTACAAACAAAAAGGCAAATTATCAAACCAAACCCCAAAACCATAAAAAATAAAAACTACACAAAAACAGCAATCACTTTGAATAAAGTGACGGAACGAAACGATGGATGGATGATGGATGGATGGATGGATGGATGGATGGATGGATGGATGGATGGATGGATGGACGGACGGACGGACGGACGGACGGACGGACGGACGGACGGACGGAGATCCCCTAACTGTGTTTGGATCAGTCAGAAACTGGGATTGTTTGAAAATAAACACCCAGATAGAATTTTGGATGGAACATTCCAGTTCTAGAACATCTTTGATGACATAGTAAAGTACTTTATGACATAAATTCTGAGCAGCTTCACATTCTGAAGCAGTATTTGCTCAGAGTCATAACTCACATCGTTCCTGAACATTGTTGAGCATTTTGGAAAGCTTTCATCACAAATCGTTTTATTTGAAAATCAACCCTTCGAGTTGTATACTACCAAGTCTTTTGTCAAAGAGCAAAGTAAGTCTAAAATATGTATTTGTTCAGCTCTTGTAAAACATTAAGAGATTTTGTCATTTGCAGTATTTGTTTCCTACTCACAGTTCACATTTACTTTAAACAGTTCTTGTTTTAGATACAGTTTATTTGGTACTAAAAGTTACTTTGAACATCTTACAGACATTTTATTAAAGACTGAATTAAACTATAAGCTGCATTGACGTGTGTCTCTTGGTACTCAAACAGTTTTGTGTCAAATAAGTGAAACATTTTGAATAGAAGATTGAAAGATAATGTGAATCCTATATTTCATTGGGCTGTGACTGTTGACAAGTAGTTGGAGAGAAAATCTGCACATTTTCAGCAGGAATTGAATCAAATTGGTAGTTAAAAGATACTTTTGTATTTGTTAAGATTAAATAAACATTTCTGCAACGATTGTGACTAAGTTATTACGAGTAAATTTCCAAAACATTTACTCAAAGTGTTACATCCATGTCTTCAATTTTTCAATATTCATTGTGCAATGTGTAATTTTGAATGTCAGATCCTTTTTTAGTTTCCGTTTTAAATATTTTTATTGAAAGCAGTAAATATTAGTAATAGTTTTTTTGTTTTTTATATATGCACACATATTAAAAAGAAAAAGTAAGTACATACATAAAATGATAAAAAGGGTATACGCACACCTCTTCGTCCAACGGACGGAAAACCAAGACAGGACAAAATCCCCCACCCAGACCCTCCCCCTGACTGCACATATCAATGGTCTCCAAGGAAGGAGATCAGAGGTTTCCAAGTATTTTCAAACTCTACCATGTTACCATGATTAGTGTGTCTTATTTTTTCTAGGTGAAGTGTATTTACAAGTTTTGTAGCTACGTTTACATGGGCACATTTAATCAGAATAAACGCCCAATTGGAACAAAAATACGTCATGTAAACATGTTAATCAGAATGTTTTGATCCGATGCAGCCTGATCAGAATGAAATTTACTTCCGATCTAGAGGGGTGGTTTTGTCCGATCTTCATTCAGATAGACGTGCATGTACACACCCATTAGGAATGAAAGGGTGAAAAAAGCCCACTGCGCATGCGTACAACTTCAGCGTGACGTCTTTCTGCTTTCGCAGACCCAAGTAGAAAACATAGCGGGAAGTAAACAGAAGTGGTCTGCTGGTGCAGTCATCCTGTCATCCTGCTCTCCTCTCCTGTGGTGGAGGAGCAGTAGTAATATGTATTCAGCCTCTAGCTTGGTTAATGCGACCAGTAAAAACCCAAACATAAAGGTAATCACCCGCAGAAGGTCCATATTGGGGATAACGTGAGTCAGCTCGAGCACACGATGGGGCGGGAAAGACGTGCAGAAAGGACGGAGTTTGTTTACTTTTTTTTCTTCCCCCGGAAAGACAACTCGCTGTGCGCATGCTCAACTCATTTAACCTGATCGAGTGCTTGGTGCATGTGTACTCATGGCATGATCAGATCATTTCAGTTAGTGTCCATGTAAACAGGGATTTGGGAATTCAGATTGACCAAGATTTTAATCAGATTGGGGAAATTTGGCGCATGTAAACGTAGCTTGTGATCCACATCTTTAAAGAAGGGACATCTTTTCCTTTCCAAAATGGAAGAATCAGTTTTTTTGCTATAATTAATCAATAGGATATAAAACAACGTTCTGCATACCCCAGAGTGTCAGTTTTCTGTATTATTACAAAAACTATAAGAATTGGATTTGGAGTTATCCTTTTTTTTAGAACAGTGGTTAGGTAATTAAAGATATCACTCCAGAAATGTTGAAGCTTAGTGCAAAGTGCATAGCTGTGTAAGAGAGTATCACATTCTACACCACATTTTTCACACAATGGTGAGCTTTCTGAATAAATTGTACTTATTTTTTCTCTTGAGTAATGTAGTCTATGTACAATTTTATATTGGATCAGGCAGTGACGTGCATTTATGGAGGCATTCTTTATTTTACTTAAAGCCTGTTGCCAAACATTATCATCTTTTTTAGTTTCCAATCAGTAACAACGGTTCATGAGTTGTCAACTCCTCCGAAAGTTGTCTCAATCCTAACACTTTGTGGCTCACTGAAACTAAATTGATAAGAGTCGGAGATGGAATTCAGATGTACATGATGATCCTCCGACACAAAGAAATTAAGAACTGTTGCTGTTTTAAATCATTTTGGAAACTACCATGAAAATTATTGTCACAACTTTTTAGAGTTTTGCCAGCAGTCACATCCCAGTGAGATACAAACATAAACCTTTTAATGATGGTACACATAGTGTCTGAGGTTGTAGTTTGGTAGCTTTCTGTATGTTTTATAACTTGACTCTGACTATCAGAACACATTATAAGGGTTCTTAAGCTGCTCCTCTGTATTTACTAACTTAAATGCATTTAACTATTAGGAGTTAATGAGATCTTTCTTCATTTGTAGAGCACAAAATGAGCAGATCTGCAGGAATTCACAACACTGGTGTTTCAGTCAAGCCAAGTAAACATCCTGATGGCAGACTGAGCACCAGTAAACAAGCTGACCACGAGATCAGGCTGTCAAAAAGGAAGGCTGCAGAAGACTTAAAGTCTTCCAGCTTAAAGAGGAGACGTATTGAATTGACAAACTTCACAGTGGAGACACAGGCCAGTCATGAAATAACAAATAAGAAACAACTTAGTGCGGTTCCTAGTAACAGAGCAACAAAAAGAAAAGCTGCCGACGATGGTGATTCACCAGCGAAAAAGACGAAGTCTGGCACCACTGAACTTCCAGCTGTGACCACGAACAGCCCCAAAAACAGCTGTTCAGTGGTTTTTAACCAGGTCTTTGTTGATCAAACATACAAAGATAAAACCATCTCTCAGGCCTTTGACGGCATCTCGCCCGAGGAAGAGAGACTCTATCAAATGGCCTCCGTAGTAAAGACGAGTAAAAGTAAGCAAACAACATGAAACAAAAACCTCAGAAATATCAGATTGTGTTTGTGTTAGCGTCTGTTAAAGTTAATCATCTTCTATAAAAGATGACTGTAGTTTCTACTAGCTTAAAGATAAAAATTAGAGCAACTTTAAACAGACTGCTGCTGTCCTAGAACAACATTTCACAGCTAATTATGCCAGTGCTGTTTAATAAACCTTTACATTGCCAATGGTTTTGCACCACACTACTGCAGGAGTATAATCATAATAAAAAAATTTATTTTTAGCCCATTTCAAAGAAAATTATGTCCAGTTTGAGCGAATCGGTAGAGGCGGTTTTGGCTCTGTCTACGCTGGCATACGCGTGAATGACTTTTCTTCGGTAAGTGCTCCTAAAACAACACAGTTAGACCCTCATCATTCACTTTTATACATATAAAACTAAATGAAAATCATGTTCTTCCAGGTGGCCATCAAACACATTTTGTTGAAGGAAGTGATCATAAAAGAAGTGGTGAGTCGTTTGAATTGAAGACAGATTAATCAATTAAAACCTAAAGATTTGTTAAGTTCATCAACAGTTCCTCACATGTGTATTTATGATCTGTAGATGTGCAATGGAAACATCTTTCACGTCATCCTGGAGGTTGTATTGATGCTGAAGGCTGCAGGTCTGCCAGGTGGTGTTGGAAAGGGTCCTGCGGTGTCTCTCCTTGACTGGTATGTGTTTGATGATAAACTAACACTGGTCATGGAGAGACCCATCGTCTGCCAAGACCTATTCAATTATCTCGACAACGCAGGGACCCTGGAGGAAAAAGAGGCCAAAGTAGGATTTTTATTTATTTACCAGTTAGAAGTAATCCAATGTAAAGTTGGATCAACTGTTTAATAAATCATTAAATGTGAATGCACACTTGGCTGGACAGACTGTGTGACTATCGGGACATTATTTTGAGGGACAGACACACTCATATAGTTTGTGCCACTATCAAATCAAATTGTTTTTTGTTGTTTGTAAATTAAAAGAGACAAGTTCAAACAGAATCTGTGAAGGGAAACTAGTGTCTGATAGCATCTTTCTTTATCTCCATGTGTCTTTCAGATGATCCTGAAGCAGCTGGTGGCGGGAGCAGTCCACCTTAAATCCAGGGGTGTTTTTCACCGCGATATAAAAGGAGAAAATATCCTGCTGGATTTCGATTATGGGGTTATGCAGACTAGATTTATTGATTTCGGCTGTGGCAACTTCTGGACAGATGAGCCTATTAAAGAGTTCTGGGGTAAATCTGATTTCTGCTGATTATTAATTTTCAAACTCTGAAAAAAGTATTTTATTATTTAATCAAACTTTTCTCATCCTTTGTTCATTGTTTCCCTCTTTTTCTCTGGTCACTGGTGGAATAGGAACCTTCTGCCCTCCAGAATTCTATTCTCTGAGGAGTTACCAGGCCTCCCCTGCCACCGTTTGGCAGCTGGGGGTTCTATTTTACAGCCTCTTGCATGGACTTGACAGCTTCCCAGATGACATCACAATAAAGAAAAGAATTTACATCAAGCCTGGGCTGTCATCTGGTAGGAAACAGTCACAGTTCTGCACTAAAAAGGGATTTTCATGAATAGATAAAAATTTTGGTTTTTAATGATTAATTTATTTAATCTTTTTCTTTCTCTTTTGGTTTTCAGATTCTAAAACCATCATAAAAATGTGCCTCAGAAAAACCCCAGAAAAACGTGCCACATTAGAAGACCTAGTGAGGTGTCTTGAAAACCAGCCCTCCAACTAGCCAGCACCACCTCCGCTCCCCCTCCCTCCACCGACATCCGCCAACTAAAGATGCATGAACTGGATGTATCTGCAGCAGTACCTCCAACTCCTCCTGCTCAGTTGAGGAAACAAACTCCAAATGTTCATGCACTCTATAAAACAATAAAATTTCTTGAAGCATTAAAAAGTGGCATCATTTCAAATGTTAATGTTTAAGCTATACAGAGTTAGCGATTTCTGCAGAAACTGACTTATATTGTAACCATAAGTATATACGCTTGTGCTGTTGTGAATTTCTGAACTGAAGTCATCATTTATCTGGATCACAACTGTTGGCGACCAGTTGGAGACGCAAAATTCAGCTCGAATCCAGCTGAGACGGTGTTCACGAAACCTCTGTCCTAGTGGAAACAGTGGAGATAGTGGAGACTTCCTACATTGTGCAAATGTTGTGCAGATTCTTTTGTCCCAATTCAGTCACAAAGTGTCTTAAATTTGTTCCATTTTCTTCTCATTCATTTTCTAATCACAATTTTGTCATACCAGTTTCAGTCATTCACAACTTCTTAAGTCTGCAACCTCCCACAATTAAACCCAATTACTGAGGAAACGAAACTGAGACGAGTTCCAAATGACCAAAATTACAATATTATTACAATATAGCTGAAACGCCTTGCCTCAAGTTTTTTTTAACTTTCTCTAAATTCTCACCACTACTACTACTACTACTACTGTCATTTAGCAGACGCACTAAAAGACTGTGTGGCCCATTTGAACAAACCCTCGTGAATGTCTTTCACAACTTGTTGCAAACAGTCGAAACCCGGTGAGATACAGGTTTAATAAAAATTACAGCCTCATCACAACAACACATGGAACCTAAAATCTAACTCAATCCAGAATAAAGACAAACAGGCTATACTTGTTTTACTAAACATCAGTGATGCATTTGGTTGAACAAAGCTTCATCACATCTTATGACTCTGCTTTGTATTTTTCTAACAGACCTCTTTGTTCTCAGACTGAAGGATTAAAAGTGGTTCCTTGAGTATCTGAAAGTCAAATGGGAGCCAAAGTGTTCATTTATTGTTGTGGAACCAGCTTCCAGTGTTAATTAGGGAAGCAGAGTACGTAACTAATTTTAGGACTAGATGGAAAACGTTTCTTTTTATTAAAGTTTATCACCAGATCTTGAGCTACGCCTTTAGTTATGCTGTCAGACTGCTGGGAGATCTGAAGAACAGAGCATCTTCTCAAATCTTCCTTCTGGTTACTTATTTTAATTAACCCTTATTTAACAAGGAAAGACCCCTGAGATTTAAAATCCCACTTACACAAGTGTTTTCGGATTAGACAGGTATCAGCTCAGTCAGCACTAAAATCATAAAAGATCAATCAAAACATGATGTTAGTTAGTTACCAGTGTTTAAGATTTGTTAAATTCACTCAGCCATTCAAAATCATCTTGTTTTTAAGCTGATTCGACGAGAAGCAGCATATTTAACTGGTACATTGGTCAAGCCATAGAGTTTTAACATTCTGATGGCTCAGAGGCATCAGGCTGTTTGAGATCTAACAATAAAGCTTAGATTTATTAAATTTCTGTTTTTGTTTCTTCCTCCAACTGGAGGCCAGAGGTTGGGTTTGCAGAGCAGCTTCCTCAGAGATCACTTGGATCCTGAATCTCTCTCCTTGACACTTCTGCATGGCAGATAGCTGTTCTAACAGTAATTCTCTCAAATTAAATTACAACCAATAAAGTTATTCAAAATTCACACAATGAAAGATCAAAATATTATTTCTGTACTTAAAGAGTCCATTTCACAAAGGTTTCATGACTTTGTGGTTATTTCTTAAGTATTAACCAGTAATATGAAATAGGAAACACTGATTAACAGACCTTTCAATCTGTCTGCATTAAAATTCGGGTGGTTCTGGCTCCTTCCATCAGACTGCTTCGGCAGCAGCTTGTTCATATTCATTATTCGAATATGCTGGACTCTGATTGGCTAACAAGCTAGCCTATGAGAGCAAGGTATACTGTTTCCTGCCCCGCTGCACATGGTAACATCAGACGTCGTGTCTTTCTGTTTGCTATGTCTTATGCTAACAGTATTTAATGTGCCACTTTGATGATAAACTGTTTATTTTGCATGACTATATGGTCTTACTGTGACTATAGTTGGGTATTTTATAAGCAGTATATTTCATATAACACTGAAATTACATTTCTATAACATCCGCTTTCACGTTAAGATGAGACACTGTGGTCGTCTCTCCCAAGATGAAAGTCTTTTTTTAACAGTGAATGAGTGAATAACATGGTTACTTTCTTCCTTGTAGGCTGCTGGGCTTTATTTGTAATTTTTGAAACAATACAACATGCACATATATCCTCTGGAATGTCGTGTGACTTCACATATCATATAAATAATATTTGTGGGACTCAACTACAAAAAATGCCAGAGCCATTTTTGGTCTCAGTCCAGTCCTGCTAGATATGGACATATTTTCAGAATAAAGGTCAGATAATAGTGTTATAGTCTCATGGGTTTGTTGAGGCCTAATATTGAGAAAAATTATATTTTACTGAGGTAAACCTTTACAATAATAAGATTATGGTATCTTTAAATCTAAAAAAAAAAAAGTACTTTTATGTTTTAAGGAGCTTTTAATTTTTGTCTTTTTATATCAATATCAGTACAAAATAACTTTTACAACTTTACTGTTATGAAACTTGTCTAAGTGGATACTCACTGAAAAACATGTTCAACTTCATGTTAGACTTCGGACGCCTCAGATGGTTCTACAATACACTTAATAACTTCAGTAATTCAGGTCTCAGCAGGAAGTGGTGTTCTGGTGATTTATGCTGCCCTGATGAAAAATGCCTCCATAGTACGAATTAACAACTTATTTCATAACAAGATGTTATTAGAAGTTTATACAGTATTCTTGTTTATGGTGAGTGTTTCCTGTTAATTATTTAAACATATTTTTATGATCCTTCTCTGATATTTTCTATATAAAAGTCCTCTGGGTCCTTATCAGCCATTGTTGGGTCCTTCTCCTCTGGGTGTGTCCAAACATTTGCCTGTTGCTCTGACAATATAAATAAAGTAAAAATAACATCATATTCAGTGTTTCTGTCCAGGGAGAATTTATTTTATAGATAAAATGTATTTATGGAAAAATACAGAATAAAAAAAAAACAAATATCTGTTTATTGAAGTCAAGACTGTAGAACGGCACATGTGCAGAAGGAATCGGTAGCACATCTCAACAGGTAGCATATTTCTACAGAACACCGGTTCCAGTAATGGCCGTCTGAGAGATGGCTGCAGAAAAGTTATTTAGTACTGCTTTATAACACCATGACACTCAAAGTTAATAAAAGAGGCTTATGACACTTTGAATTTGGCTCATGTGGATTTGGTTTACAACTGATTTTTACTTTGTAATTTATTTACAATAAAATTTATGATCTATAGATTGATAGATAGACCTACAGTACAGACCAAAAGTTTGGACACAAGGTGTGTCCAAACTTTTGGAAAATATCACCCATGTTTCTGTCCCTTATTTGTGGAGAGTACCGCCACTTATTTTTTTCCACTTAAAACACTGGGTAACCTGCACTTAGGGTGCATTCACACCAGCCCTGTTTAGTCCGCTTGA
The DNA here is from genome assembly GCA_006937955.1 of Pachypanchax playfairii. Classification (NCBI taxonomy): domain Eukaryota; kingdom Metazoa; phylum Chordata; class Actinopteri; order Cyprinodontiformes; family Aplocheilidae; genus Pachypanchax; species Pachypanchax playfairii. The sequence continues at coordinate 49,649 of SSNP01000141.1, forward strand.
ATAGAACTCTAGTTCGTTTGCACAGAAAAGTCCGGTTCGTTCGTTTCAGACCAAACAATCAAAATCAAATCGGCCTAAAAACGTGGGTCTTGGTTCGATTGAAACGAACTCTGGTGCGGTTCGATTGCATGTTTGAATGCAACCGGACTGGGACCGCACCAAAAGCAGGAAATGGACTATATTGTGCAGCTGTTTCAGCCGCTTCGTGTAGTCCTCTGTTTTATTATCTGCGCATTCTGAGCCCATTACTGTAAAATATTGATCTGTTACATTCACCAAACACAAAAGATCCCAAAACCACCAGAATCTGCTGCTACTCCAAGTTTTTCTTTCACTCTCCCGTGGCAGCACCAGGAATTGCAGTAACAACAATAAAAAAAAAGTAGTGCAGTAACTCTACAGCGCCACCACAGGTGGGGGTGTAACATGCTCCAAAGGTTATTTGGTTCGTTTAATAAAGTGCAGTGTGAACGTAAACTGCACCAACTAAAAACAGCAACAATGTTGCAACTTTGGTCCCCAATCGAACCGAGTCCACCTGAATATCAGGTGTGAATAGAGCCTTATTGTTTGTACTTTGTCCATGGGGACTGGACTTTCTACCCTGGAGGTTTGCTGCTGCAAGCTAGTTTAGCTTTGTCTAACTCACTGAGCTCTTTCAAACATCTTAAGCTGTAATGAGATTTGCTGTTAGATTCTTGTGAAAAGTCAGCAGATCCACAAGATGTGAAGCATATGACAAAACTGTCTGAGCAGAGCCAAAGTTGCCGGTGAGCTGTTTGATTTGATTGCATTAGGCCACAATCATATTTTGATGGAGTGTAAAATCTGCACAATGCACTGAAGCTTAAAGCTGTAAGTGGTGCTCTAGGGGCAGGACTCAGCAGTCAACTCTAGGAGGCATTTTAATTAAGAACACATTGTCCTTTCATGTCAACTATGTATTTGAGGGGTTTTTCGTCTAATCTTATCTAGAAACAAATAAAGTGAATATTATTTCCAAAAGTGACAAGCTTTAAAAACATGGCCTCTTGGAATCCAACTTTTTAATGATTTCAAAGTGCGTCACACTGCAGTGAACTTTTTCAGTAAATGTTTTGCAAACCCTTCATTTTAGATGTTCTCATGTGCTGGAATGGGTACAGCAGTGGGACAGTAATATCCATTAATATAATCAAACCCCAAGTGAGCACTAAACTCCTGCTGTTTTCCCTTGTCAGCACGCCACAAACACAATACAGCGTGAAGCATCTTTTCCACTCAATTACATTTAGTGGTTCTTCAGTGCCTGCCTCCGTCAGCAGCCGTCGGGATGTACACTTCTCTGCAAACATTGAACCTTTTGTTGTGGTAAGAGGAAACTTGATATCTGAATATAAGAAACCTGAAAGGAGATGAATTCCCAGGTGTACGTGCAAAAATGTGCTTTTAAAACTGTTCAACAACGTCATCGCCAAGGATCACAAATGTTGACAACCTCATTATCAGAACATGCACTGCACTTGGGTTATACTAAAGACGACAGGCTGCAATTAGTGACAGTGTCTTGTGACTTGTGACAGTGACTGGTCTTGTCCCGCATCGACTACTGCAACTCTTTGCTGGCCGGTCTTCCGGCGTCCTCGGTTAAACCTCTGCAGATGATTCAGAACGCAGCAGCTCGTCTGGTCTTCAACGAGCCCAAAAGGGCTCATGTCACTCCGCTGCTCATTTCCCTGCACTGGCTTCCAGTTGCAGCACGCATCAAATACAAAGCTCTGCTTCTGGCTTACCAGACTCTAACACACACAGCTCCTACCTACCTTCACTCCTTCATCCAAACCTACATTCCCACGCGTCAGCTACGCTCAGCCGCTGAAAGACGCCTAGCGCTTCCACCACAACGTGGCATGAGATCATGTTCCAAACTCTTCTCCTCTGTTGTCCCCCGATGGTGGAATGACCTACCAAACTCGGTCCGATCCTCAGAGTCTGCAGCTACTTTTAAGAGCAGACTTAAGACTCACCTCTTTAAAGAACACTTTCAGTCTTAATGTGGGATTAATTTATGATTTATGATAGCGATTTGGGAGTTTATCTCTACAAAAAAAATAAAAA
>SSNP01000141.1:52904-120037 GCA_006937955.1 Pachypanchax playfairii
CCAGTAGTATGAAACATTTATATCTCAGGAAACACTGATTAACAGACCTTTCAATCTGTCTGCATTAAAATTCGGGTGGTTCCGACTCTTTTATCAGGCTGCTTCATCAGGCTTCATCAGCAGCTCGTTCATATTCATTATTCGAATTTGCTGGACTCTGATTGGCTAACAAACTAGCCTATGGGAGCAAGGAATACTGTTTCCTGCACCACTGTGCATGGCAATGCCAGATGTCGTGTCTCCTGTTTGCTACGTCTTATGCTAACAGCTTTTAGCCAGCAGCATGCTAGGCGTGGTTTCAACTGCAGGAGCTGATGAATACTAACGAACAAAGGAGTTGTGATGAAACAGATACAGGCCGTTAGAACTCAGGAGAACTCGGGTTTTATCACCACCTGCGTAGTTTGAGAGATTAAAACTGAAAGAGAAGTTGTTGACCTGTTTACACCCACTATGAAGGTAAGAACACCTGTGGAGCTAAAATATTCAACAGAAACCTCAGAAAAAAAGTTTTTAATGGAATAGCCTCTTTAAAGATTCCACAAAATTAGGTGTTGCATGTTATTTTGTCCTATTCATGATGTACATAAATCTGAAGGCATGTAGCAGTAGCCTACAGTGATATTTCAAATTGTAACAGATTATGTGGTTTTGGGGTTTTACTTTTAGTAGTTTTAGATAATTCCTGTTTTATTTAGGTTTCTTTTTGAGTATTTTGATTTTTAGATGCTTCCTTTTAGTAATACCCCCCCAAGTATTTTGCCTCAGTTATCTTGTCAGATATGGTTGTCTTCCCTGTCTTCTGGAAGTCTGAAATCTAAAACAATTTTTAATATATAAAACAGGATGTGGAGGTCAGTTAATGATGTTACAATATTACTTGGTGTTGCTGGAGGTCATGCACATTTTAGAGTATTGCATAAATAAAGACACAGAGTTTTGATGCTACTTTAAAAAGCAAGATAGTAAAACTTGCCCTGACAAAAGTTCTGTGATTTTTGTCAAGGGGTTCTGCACTGAACAGCGGGACTAGCTCATCAACCACATCAAGACTTCTGCCACACTCTATTGTGTTTTATTTTACTTCACCTTCCACAGAGTTTTAATCTAACTTCCTTTAAAGAGTCAACCTGGTAGAATTATTAAAAATATATGAAATTATCTATGAAAGCATTTGGAAGGCTTTCTTTAAAGGTATGTCCTCCTTTTTCTTCTTCCAGCAGTTTACACAAACCATAACACATTCCTCTCTGGATTCCAGGTCTTTACAGTTTCACATCTGTGAAACTTCCTGATAACAATATGAAGGGCTGATACTTCAGAATGTCTTGTTTATGTTGATAACAGCATTTCTGCTGCTCTGAAATGGTTCTCTTGTCTTCACCATGAAACTGAATGATTAGATGTGTAAATGCATTAAAACTATTATTCAGTCATTTATTGGAAAAGTTTTGTGTTTTTCTTTTAAGAAGAGATTTTAAATTTCTCATTGAGTTGCAATAGATGTGTTTTTCTTCACCCATCTATTTCCCACAGTTTATACAAGACTGAGTCATGAAGCACGTCCAACTCCTTCAGGAGTCTCAAATCCCTCGCGGGCCACCAACCAGCAGGTTTTAGATCTTCATCTGCTTCAACACACCTGATTTGGATGAGCAGGTCATTAACAGGCCTCTGTAGAACATCTAAAACATGAAGGATATTAGGCCTCATAGACTGGAGCTTGACACCCCTGTTCTGGGGGATCTAAGATCTTTCCCAGATGTTTAATCCAGCAAGCAAAAACCCAGAGAGCATCTATATAAAGATCTGAGGGAGTGAATTAAACACATTAACACAAGGACACAGCTGGCACGCATGAGGAATAATTATCTGACACAGGTGGTCAACATGAGACATGACGAGGGAGAGCAGCATGATGAAAAAACATGACATAACAATAAGATTTCACACCATTAAAAAAAGGGACACGACAACATGACAAACTGTGAGAAAGAGGAAATAAAAAGGATGAGGTCAAATAAAAACACATGACAGGAGAAGAAAAGCAAATTTATTAACAGAAAAGGGTCAATCAAGACAATGTGACAGATAATATCTGAAGAGGGAGCAGACAAGACAGCAGAACCCAAGAACTATAGAAACCAAGATATTATTATAACTAAACTAAAAGTGTTGGCAATAAAACAGCTGAGAAACAAAAGCATAGGTAAACCTGTATAAATAATTTTGAAGAACAGAACAGAAACTCCAGGAACATGATGAGACCACTAAACCAACAGCTTTGTTTTTTGGCTCAGCTCCTTCCTCACGTCAACGGACTGGAACAACCCCCCAGTACTGCAGCTGAACCTCTAATCCAGCCATGCATGTGTTTTTATCTCTTTTCATTAAAACAATTTTTAAACATTTCATCATGCCGATGACATGGACGAGTACTAGAAACTCTGAGATCCAGCATATTACAAAATACATTTTCTACACAAAAACAAGAAATGTGTAAATGGAGGCTTGATGCATCTACATCTGTCACCATAAGCTACTGTGTTGTGACCAGCTGTTTTTAGTAATTATTTCAGGACCTGGGTCAACGTAAAGCAGAGGCAGCTAGGATCCTGAAACGTTGGGGTCTTAGCCCAGCCAAGACAATATTTCAATATTTCTGCCATAATTGGAGATTTATTTTGAACATGCTTTTGAGAAACTAAATGAATTATGTAAGATTTGAAACACTGTCATAGCTTTGTGTTAAGTGAACACAAAATAATAAAATAAGGAATCGTGTTTATTTGCTCCATTCTTTTAGTAGGTTACACTTTTTCCTTGCAACATGTTTCTCCTCTTTCTCTCAAATATCTTGTTCATAAAGGATACATATTAAACATTCACCATTTCTTTACTTGATAAATTACAACAGCTGAGCATTGCAGTCTGCATTAAAGAGGTCCTTCCATTAAAACAGTGTTTCTGAGGTTTCTGTTGAATATTTTAGCTCCACAGGTGTTCTTACCTTCATAGTGGGTGAAAACAGGTCAACAACTTCTCTTTCAGTTTTAATCTCTCAAACTACGCAGGTGGTGATAAAACCCGAGTTCTCCCGAGTTCTAACGGCCTGTATCTGTTTCATCACAACTCCTTTGTTCGTTAGTATTCATCAGCTCCTGCAGTTGAAACCACACCTAGCATCCTGCTGGCTAAAAGCTGTTAGCATAAGATGTAGCAAACAGGAGGTATGCCTCTCATAGTTTGCTAGTTTGTTAGCCAATCTGAGTCCAGCAAATTTGCATAATGAATTTAATGAGTTGCTGCCTGAAGCCTGATGAAACCAACCAAATTTCCACGCTGATCGTTTGAAAAGTCTGTCAATCAGTGTTGCCTAATATTTTTTAGATATAAAATGTATTATATTACTGGTTAATACTTAAGAAATAACTATAAAAGTCCTGATATTTGTGTGAAATTGCCTCTTTAAATATGCTGTGACAGACCTGTCTAACATCCACTAACAGGGAGATTGTCTGAGATTTATAAACAGATGGGTGATTCTCTGAATTCGGTGCACTTTGGATACTGTGACTACTGAAAAATATAACACCAAAAATTCAGTTTCTGATAATTGCATCTGATTGAGGAATATCTTGATATCTGGGAAAATATATTTTTCCACCTTCATCATGTAATCCCAAGCATTGTTTTGAATTTATTTGTCACATTTTTTGTTTTAGATTCAACCCCATAACGGGACAATTGAGTTAATGTATGAGTATAATCCCAAAACATATTGGAGCAAATTCTTCCAGTGCTTTGATAATCATGTGTCCCTTTTGTGAAAAAAAATAATTTAAGATTATTTTAAGTGATTCTAAACAATAAAAGTTTGACATTCAGATAGGATATGGCCACTTAACGTACTTGCAGTCTTTATTAATCATGAAAATATACTTTAACATAACTGTTAGATTAGGTTTTCATATGTTTTCTACTTCTCCTCTAAACTTTGCATGCAGTTAAACTAGAATTTATCTAATATTTGTTATTGTTATCATAAAAAGTATGAAAATGTATCATGTAACAGGGTTGAACACATGTGGATCACAGTATAACAGGGTTGAAAGAATCAAAACATTTAATCAAATTGAAATTGATTTAACAAACAAGAGAACATAAACAGTTGTGCAAAATTCAATATTGTTTTAAAATAATCACATTTACATTAGGTGAACAAGTCTGTCCTAAGAAATAAGGAAAAACATTGGCTGAATGCTTGGTGCAAAATCTCTTTCTTAACGGTTGAGTTTGTCTCAATACAGCTGCACTGTTAACTCTGAACTTTGATGAACAAATGTGGATGGTCTAGTTTCTCATCTGATCTACTATAACCAGGGGTGCACATAATATTTTTGGCCTGGTTCTCAGAAGAGAACCAAGGGTTGTTGCTTGGTCCTCACATTTTTAAATGTGTCTCGCTGTGTCTCTTCCGAGCTCCTCTGCTTTGTTTTTGGTTTCATCAAGCTTCAAATTCAGTCTGTTTACTTTACCTGGCTCTATATTTGTTTCAATAAAAATCCTTTAATTGTTGAAAAAATCAAGAGAAACCAGTAAAATATAAAAATACTGGTAAAAAAAACCTTCAGAGTTCAGGTTGGATTGTTTACAGGTTTGATTGTTCACTTTAATCTACATTTAACAGTTTGGTGTTGAAATTTATTAGTCAGCTGTTGGAGCTTCTGTCATTTACTGTAACTGTTTTTTGTTTTGAAGTGATGAGGATGTTTGTAATGTGATGCAGTCAGATAAAAAGATACACTGGACAGTTATGGGGCATTGACTGCATATCCCATAGTGCTTTGCGCGCATTCAAAATGGCGCGGATCACAGACAAATACGCTGATACTGTTGATTAAAACAGGTGGTTTTCTGTATTTTATAGCACAAAAAGGTAGTTCTACACGTCTGTGCCACGATGGTCTATTTGTCTTATTCAGTGAATTTTTTCAGTTTTGACGCGATGCAGAATCCTGCAGTCAGCTGCACTGATCTGACTGACTGAAAATCCGTCACACTGACAAACTGATACACAGAGACAGAGAGAGACGCAGCATCAGCTGATCAGCTGGAACTTCGGCGCTCTGGCTGAGAAACATATCAGTCAAACAAAAGAAGTCAACGGGATTCTTCATTTATTTGACAATGAACCGCCTCTGATTAACCTAAAAATTCACGCAGCTCAGCCAAACCAATGTTAAGTACGCAAACGCGTGTTGCAACTTTTCATCTGGTGCATTTTATATTTTGACAGTGTGTGCGGACCTGCAGACCACTTATGCTGCTTTTCCACCGACAGAACACGGTGCGGCTCGGTTCACTTTAGCCCCCTGCGGACCCTTTTCTACCGCCTTTCTCGGGTCTTAACCGCGTCATTCCGCGCCAACCCGGCCTCTTTTTTCAGACCACCTCCTTGGTGGTCCGAAGTGGCCCAAAGCGGCCCAAAGCGGGCCCACACGCCCACCTGTCTACTGATTGGTCCAGTAAACTGCTACCAGTGACACGACTACCTACGTAGTGGTAGCCCCTGATTGGCCCGGCTGTGTGTGGTGTTCACGTGGTGTGATATAGAAGCGCTCCCGCAAAAGGCTTTAAAAAAAACTCCCAGCAACCATACAAATATTTTATTTTAAAATACAACTGACTTTGGACAATGGCGACTTCCTCTACAAGAACCAAAAATCAAACCAACCAAAATGAACCCCAGACAGAGTGCAAAGTACAAAAACACACGTATATCCGCCATTGTTGTTGTTGTTTCACGCGCTGTGACGTCGCGGACAAAGACTTTTGCGCGCCACTTTTCATAGCCAGATGGGGACGTCCATATCCCCACTTACGTCCGCTTTATGTTTCCACTGCCTCAAGCGAGTTGATCCGCGCTATACTGTACCGCTCTCAAGCGCGCCGTGCCAATTTGTTGGTGGAAAAGGGGCATTATGTGCAGCCCTGTTTATAACATCCTCAGATGAGAAAATAGACCTTCACATTTGTTCATTAAAGAGCAGCTCTTTCTTGAGGTATTCTTCTCTTCTCTGTGGATCTGCATTTCTTCTTGCCCTGTATTCTCTTTGCCTCTCTGTATTTGACTTAGCCATCAGATATCTGAAAATAATGAACATGAAATAACATTTGGGGAAAAGGGGCTCACTGGCTTAAAAATGGTTCAACCTTCAACCCCGTAAAACTAATTCAACCCCGTAACTGTCTTTTCTGTTACGGGGTTGAACGTTACAGGGTTGAAGAATATAGCTAAAAGTAGCAATAGGTCTGCATTATCTAGCTGTATGGAGCAGCATATAGCATGTGGAAACCAAAAAATATATAGATTTTTTATACATAATTGTTTGATTTTCCACAAACAGTATTAAATATCCTTTTTACATGTAACAGTGTTGAAAGGTTGAGCTTGACGGTGTCAGTTTAATGATAAAAACGGTTAAATGTGGGGGAGAAAGGAAACTCACACATACCTTTCCTCAGAGTTTGAGAGGGAAAAGACTTGAATGATGTCACTTCCTAGGTGTGGTTGAAGTTGGACTGAACCATTATCTTTAAAAGGGAAGTATTGGTCCGCTGTTACGGGGTTGAACAAAAACTGGAGGACATGATTAAGTAGTGATTTTCTCATATTTCTTTTATTTAGATTAAAATACACAGATAAATAAATAAATTAGCTGGACAAAAATGTGGTTAGTAACTAGTTTTATTTGTTTTACAATCAATGAAAAATTAACTTTGGTCTGCGGGGACATGCTCATTTGGCAGACCTCTAATCTTAAAAAAAACCCATAAAATTTAAAAAGAAAAATTCTTAAGATTTGTTTGTGTGTTATTAACTTAAGACAAATGGATCTTTTCATTTCTTGTTTTAAAATCCACTTTGTGGTTTATTTTATATAAAAATCTTTGAGGTAAACCTGGAGGGACATAAAGTGCACCGAATTCAGAGAATCACCCAGATGTTGTGTGGCTAGTTGTCTGATATAAACTCTAAACAGTGGCAAATGATATCTAAAGCATTTGAAACCCCCTTCCTGGTTGACCCACCCTGGTCCAACTATTGTTACTAATGATGTAAAGTTCTGTTTCCCCTAAAATGATGCAATATCTTGTTATTTTTGTTTATGGCTTTTGGACAGCTGTGTTTTCATTAACATAATCTCTTTTTTTTTCTATCCATTTTCTAAAACTAAATATGGAATTACATCTGGTAAAAGTCAAACGAAGACTGCTGTTATCCATTATGTGCAGAGGGAAAAGCACAAATGTTTTCAGTTAAATCAAACAATGAGAAACAAATCTGGAAACTAATTGTTTTTGGGGTTGAATCAAGAAAAGGAGACTTTGAGCTTAATAACATCATCTGGTGTGCATTTTGAGGCACTCTGAGATTTAACTATAGTCTGAATATATGGAAGGAAATTTGAATATATGGAATGAAACCGAGTGGACATCCAGAGGCAGATGTACTTAGATGTACATAGATGCAGATGTACATAGATGTTCTATATGTTTCAGTTATTTACTTGTCCAACTAAAACATTTCATTCATTAGACTTGGCAAAAGACTTGTGCTGAATTAACATATTTATCAGTTACTGTTATTCTAATCTTATGTGTAATCTGAAACAATTAGTCACGTCCTACATGGGAAGGAGATTTACCAGCTGTAATACAGCTTTGATTTTCTAATGTCAATTTACTTAAAGAGTCCTTCCATTAAAAATAGTTTTTCTGAGGTTTCTGTTAAATATTTTAGCTCCACAGGTGTTCTTACCTTCATAGTGGGTGAAAACAGGTCAACAACTTCTCTTTCAGTTTTAATCTCTCAAACTACACAGGTGGTGATAAAACCCGACTTCTCCAGAGTTCTAACGGCCTGTATCTGTTTCATCACAACTCCTTTGTTCGTTAGTATTCATCAGCTCCTGCAGTTGAAACCACACCTAGCATGCTGCTGGCTAAAAGCTGTTAGCATAAGACGTAGCATTCTGCTGGCTAAAAGCTGTTAGCATAAGACGTAACAAACAGGAAGACACGACGTCTGGTGTTGCCATGCGCAGCGGGGCAGGAAACAGTATACCTTGCTCTCATAGGCTAGTTTGTTAGCCAATCAGAGTCCAGCAAATTCGAATAATGAATATGAATGAGCTGCTGACAAAGCCTGACGAAGCAGCCTGACGGAAGGAGTCGGAACCACCCGAATTTTAATGCAGACAGATTGAAAGTCTTTCCTGACGTTTTTTTGATATAAAATGTTTCATATTACTGGTTAATACTTAAGAAATAACCACAAAGTCCTGAAATTTGTATGAAATGGCCTCTTTAAAAATATAATGTATCTTAAAGGCAATTTTATTGTGTCCTTGGAACTCAAATCTGTACAACTAACTTGAATAATTATGGTTAACCATGTCCAACCATTTGATGATGGGATTAGTTCCATGTTTATCTAAAAAAATGAATCATTAGTGTAAAAGACAAAATGGGCAAAGAGTCTGAGTTTCTTCTGTAACTCTTTTAATTGTGCTGTAAAAATATCAAAAGTATTGTTAAAAGCATTCAAAGGAGCTGCAATAAACGTCACAAGCCTTCAACATCTATTAAATATTTTTATACATGAGCAGAGAGGAAAAAACAAAAACAATCAATGCTTTATCCAAAAAATTAAGACGATAATAACAACCACAAATAACTAGCAAGCACATATAAAACCTGCACGGTGGTGCAGCTGGTAGCACTGTTGACTCTCAGTGAGAAGGTCCTGGATTTGAAACCAGGCCAGGACCTTTATGCATGGACTTTACAAGTTCTCCCCATGCATACGTGGATTTTCTCCATATGCATGTAGAATACATATAGATATATGTATACAAATATGTGATCTTATTGTTTAACTCATTGTTTTTGTCAAGTGTTTCCAGTTAAACGTCACTTTCTTTCAATTAAATGACCTTCCTGTATCAACACAAGGGGCCTCTTCTGCTTGCTGCCAAGCCTTTTCTCTCCCATGCAAAGCTAAATAGGAACAATGTGTATCTCCATTTGATGATAGCGCTCCTCTCAGTGGCCGACGAAGAACACCCAGATCGTAATTTGACCCTTTCACCCAGGGAAAAAAAAAATACTTAAAAAGCTCAGTAATGTAGACACTTTACCAGTGGAAAAATAAATCTTGACACACAAACAGAAAAACATCACACACTCATTGCATCCCACCCAAAAAGGAAATGACAGGACTAAATATGACAAAAACATCCCACTGGAGGAAAAGCTTTATTAAATGTAAATAAATTAAATAAATAAACGCTTGACTGAAACTGATCATCTTTAAACAAGAGTTTGCAGTAATTCTTTCTTCGTTTAAGCTCTTAGTTCAGTGATCTAGTTTGTTTGCTGAAGACCTCAGACTGAAGAAAGGTGAAGATGTATGCAGTACAACCAACAACTCCCCTGATTCCCCCCCCACCCTTCCCAAAAAGCACTCAGCTGGCCGGTCTGGCCCGCTGCACCAACACAGCATGTCATAAATGGTTATGTCAAAATGTTTAAAATATTTCCAGTTTTCAAGCCAGCATCTGCTTTCCATTACCCTGCTATAGAAAATTCCCAAAAGTGGGTAACTAAAGTACTTGCAAGGGAATCGGATTATACCGGGTGAGCAGAAATTAGAGAATGGATGCCTTTGCTAGTTGCAGTAGTTTTGGAAAATACTTTTTTAAATTTTATTTATTTGACTTTGGGTCACTGTTTTTTTTCATTAAACATCATGTTTTCTGTTTAAAGGTTCTATTTGAAGGTCAATGTTGTGGCTACTACTGATGAAGACCTTTCATATGAACATGAAATAAGCCAGGATAATGATGGTCTTTAGAGTTGGCTCCTATTACATGTGACATGTAATTACCAATATTCATAAACCATCATCGTTCATTTCAAATAAGTGTGAAAGTGAGTAAGCTTAAAGGTGGGCTATGGAATATTTTATTAAAAAGCAATATTTATAACAAAATAATTCCTCCACGGGGTGTTTAGAGGGTTGTAGAATCAAAATACTGCATTTCTTTTAAAAATTATATTTGAAGTAAAATATTAATTTTGACGGGTACGATGTTGGCATTTTGTTTACATCTACCAGCCAATAGCTGGCAGAGCAGCGGGAACCATTTTGGGTTGCCTAATACCGTAAATACTGCAGCACAGTGAGGCTGGTACTGTGGAGTCTGCAGGTCAAGCAGCTGGAAGCACCGGGGACATGTGGTGATTATATACATTATTTACTTGCCATAGAGCGTTTCCTGTGGGGTTTCCCAACATGTGACGAGCAAGTTCTGTGTGGAAACGTTTTTTATTAGCAGCTAGCTAATACGGAGCTGCAGCAGGAGTGCAGGGTCACTTATTCACTGGAAGACACACCACAGAGGATTTTATTGCTTCTTTTTATTTTATTGGATAAGTGGGGCGTGTAGGATGGTGTATGAGGAGGACAGAGGATCTTAGGAGGAGACTGCAGGAAGTTTTGGAGCCGCGGTGCAACTATGAACTCTTTGCCACGGACTGAATCGATGACTGAGTTACAAACAGGAAGGAGCTGCTTTTATCAGAGTGAGTGTGTGATCAGCTGGAGAACATGATTAGTGAACTGAACTCATGATGTTTTATTGTCCTGCTCTGATCAGAGATCAGAGTGGGTTTGGTGAGGAATATTGATCGACCTCACCATCGGAGCGCGTGCGGAGGGGTTAACGAGCCTGGCACCCAGATGGCTGAAGACTTTGTGCTGTGTTATGCTGTTCATATTACATATACCACCTTTAAACAAATCAAGATCAGAAGAAAAATTATTACATTTCACAATGATTTACTAAGACCAAGTTCACTCAGCAAATCCTAAAAAAATCTGTTCTAAGGAAATATTAAACAGAAAAAAAAACTATAAGGACCGAAAACATTAAATATTTTATTTATTTATTTTGAAAATATAGGCCTGAGCTTGGCACATTCTTTTTAGACACTAGATAAGTCAGAAATGTGAGAGGTGGGAGTGAAACTCTGTAAATGAAAATGAAATTCTTACTGAAGTGAAAAAAAGTAAAAATAAAACCTTCATCAACTCCAGTTGAATCATCAAGAAGCTTGTGGAACGTTGACTGTGTCAAACCATTTACTTATATCTGCCATTTTATTTACTCAGTGTGGCATATTTCCAGAAAAAACTTAAGCAATTCCCAAATATCAAAATGGCAAAAGACAACATTAAAAAAAATTCCATATAGGTTTCATGACTTCATCAATTTTCTAAACTGCTTTAGGAATCATTTGTTTAATTATTTTCTTTTTTTATTGGAAAAAAATTTTGAGTTAAAATCAATTTAGAACAAATAAGTTAACATGTTTTGCATTCTTAGAACTATATTGACAGCAGTAGAGAGGATTGTGAGATTTTTAACAGATTTCTTAAAGAATTTGATACTAAAGAGTTTGTTACTTTCTAAATCACATGATTAAAGGATCAGAAGAGCAGCTTTTAACATAAGAACAGCTTGAAAATCAAGATTCAAGTATTGATTAAATGTGGAGTTCTTCAAGGTTTAATGTTGGGTCCTAGGTTTGTTAATAACTTTTTTGAAGTGTCTAAAATATTAATGTATATTATGTTTGCAGATGATTCTAATTAATTTTGTTCTGAAAAATGATTTTAAAGATAAATGATGGCAACAAAATATTTTTTGAGAAATGTCAAAAATTATGAAGTGGTTTAATGATAAACAAACAAACCAGTTATATTGATGAAACAAAGTCTATGATTTCTTTTAGAAACATAAAATTGTTTATAGATATTTTCTCATTTAAATGATGTATAAAGTAAAATTTCCGAAAAGTTAATTGAGGTTTTTTGGATCATGAACTTAAATGGAAAAATAGATTTGGGGCAATACATATGAGAATATTATTAAACTTACAAAAGAGAGATAAAATACTTTTGCATAAAGTGAAATTTAGAGAACACACCAACAGCATGTTTAATTTTGAAAATAAAAATGTGGGTAATTTGAAAAACTATTACTAATATTTAAGACTACAAACTGCCAAACATTGGCAAGTAGTTTAAAAGTTTTTTTCCTGAGATCAAATGATGGAATCAAAAGATAGAAATGTTATTTTCAAAGTGTTTTTATACAAACTACAAGAAGACAAAAAATGATGGAATGTGTTGGATGATGATTTGAAAAATTGTTCATTGATCAATTTTACAAAATATTGTATTCATTTATGAGTGAATATTTATGATTCATTATGTAGTTTCCAGTTGAATAACCATTTAATAGATTCATATCAATATTGTAACTTGTGTAATAAATTAGAACGTAGCGGGTCGAACAAGAGTCTTCTTGGTCCTTTTCACTCATGGAACGTTTGTATTTTTTGGCTTTTGTGATAATGACTGTAAAATTGTGAGTGAACTAAATAAATAAAATAATAAATATACACATCTTTAGAGTTCTTGCAGAAAATGTTCACGTTTCTCTCTGGATGTTGTAGTTAATCAGAATGAGTCATTCTTCTTTTTCATCTGTTTTATTGACAAAAAAACACAAAAGCTGCTTTAGAATCACTGTATCAGCCCGTATAACGGTGCAATTTTGAAATGTTCTCGTCAGAAGAATTATTTAGTTTGTCTCTTCCATGCATCTGTTTGGTCGAGAAACATTGCTGCCGAGTGTTATTGAAACATCGATTAATCATTTTTAAAGTTCTCTCCAAACTAAAGCGAGCTGATTAAAAACAATCACATCATCAGGCCTTCCAAAAATCTCTCAACTTCTTATACGGCTGATTAACTTCCTAGAGATTTTCCACAAGCAAAGTGTTTTTCTTCCTCAGCTTGTTATTTAAAACGTTAGATGCCTGAGTTTCAGCGTGTCTTTTCTGGTTGCTTAATACGTTAGCCGAGTGGCGTGCTGCAGCGTCGTGTTACAACTGGGCAGGTCAGGCGCAGGTAACACCTCATATACTGCTTCAGGCAGGAAAAAGTCGGTGCATTTCTTTTAAAAGCTCTAAAAACACATAGAACAGACTTATTAAACATTAAAAGTCTCATTTCCTAGAAAGAAATCACTCATCTCAGGGCCTCCTCCATTGCAGAGCATTAACCTGCACCATAACAGCTTTGAAAAGGCTTATGATTTCCAGACATCAGTGAACTCTGCAGGATCAAACGCCTGTGTACATCTCAGCTGTCTGAACTCCTTAGTGCTGAGCTTTCCATGAGTAAGTTTTATCCAATCCAATTATTTTAGCTCTACACTTTTAGTGTAGAGCTTCAAGGGAAGTGGAACCACTATATAACTCCATTGTAGTCTGCATATGTTGCCATATGAAGGCAATAACTATGTCCTTCCCCAGATTTTGATCAACCAAACAAGACTTTGATTAATGGTTTAAACAGAGAGAAGTAGAGAAAATTCTTTAGATCTGCTGCTTGATTTTAGTTCAAACAATAAAAGTGTCAATTTGAGGGTAAATGAGCTCAATTTTATTTTATTTCAAGGAGAAAAAACAACCCTATAAAACGGGATTAAAAGAAAGATTTTCGGAGTGCATTCTGTACCGTTTTTAATCCACCTCCAAAAACATTAAATTCTCTATTGTTTTGCCAGAGCAATGCACTTTTATACTTCACGCTATATGCACTCCACTTTCTGTGCATGCGCATCCTCTGCAGCCTTGAGCTTTATTTAGGATAAAATATTGGAAAAGTAAACTGCTCTTAGACCTGTCATAACTGTCAACATCGCACATGTAAACACACACATGCACGCACTAAAATATACACTCCAAAACAGAAAAAAACTCCACAGACAAACCTAGAATGCATGCACTCACAACAGCAGTCGTCAAGGGCACAGTTGGTCGCCTTTTTTTTTTCTTTTTCCTCCTCATTGTGCCATGATGTGTTTGTTCCAGGGGCATCGTGTCACGAAGATAAGATCAACAATTCATGAGGGAACACAAGTGGCACAGAACAGTTTACGAGAGTGTTTCTGAAATGTGCGTGCCGGGTTTCGATAAGCGGCATTGTATATTATTTGAACTTGTCTTAACAAACATGAGTTCATGCAGAAAATTTCAACTCGACTTACTTTCAACTTTTTCTATTTTTCTGTTAATTAGCTATTGGAATCATCTGGAAATCGGCAGGAAACGGCAGGTCTAGAATTGTTTTGTGGTTTGGAAAATGAAATATGCACAAACGACTTGTTCCTGTCCCACAGACAAAGTAATCCCTAAAAAAATATGAATATTTTAAGCAGGTGAGGCTGGAGGTCTTTAGGCAGCTGCGTTTGCAGGAGGAAACTCCTACAAGAATGTGAAACATTTTCACCCAAAAGTTGTTCTTAACATAAGAGATACAGTAATTTCTGTGTTGTAAAGCTCTCCAACAGGGTAAAACTCTTTGTGTTGCTCAGTCTTTCTGTGACTTTTATAAATAAGAAAGTTTCACATCAACACTGTACATTCAGCATTTTTTTTTTCTTTTTCTGTGACCAGCCAGTTAGAAAAAATGCAATTTGAAGGCTCCTTCACTGTTGTTCTTTGGGCCTGCTGTGTTTTCCTCTCTCCTCCATTAAAAACCCTGATCCAGACGATCACCAGATGAGCTGTCATTTTTCAGCTTCTGGAATGTCTGAAAACCTCCTCCTGATTTCACACGTTAAAAAAACAACACAGGAGGAGGAAAAATAATGGACACTCTTTTTTAATTATTATTATTATTTTTATTACTATTTATTATAGATAGATAGATAGAGAGAGAGAGAGAGAGAGAGAGAGAGAGAGAGAGAGAGAGTTTTGTGTATTTAAATTTGTATTTTGATTTATTTCTTATTTTCAGGCTTTTCTTTGTGTCTCATGCTCAGTGTGTTTTCAGTTCTCCCACCCTGTTTATTACGCTCCTGTGTTCCATCTGTCAATCATTGCAGCTGATGGTCATCAGTAATCACCCTCCCAGCATATATACTCCTCAGTCTCTCTAATTCACTGTCAGATCCTACAGCTTAGGTGTTAGTGTAAGGGTCATGTTCCTGCTGTCTTTTCTTACTGCTTTTCTAGTGTTAAGAGTCTCAGTTTGTAAGTCATTCAGATACTTGCAGTTTAGAAACTCCATCATGTTCTAAAAGGAAATTCATCATTTGTGTGAATTTAAGCAATTAAAAGACGTCCATGTTGTTGCTTGAATTCCTCTTGCAGAAGAAAAAAACCTGGTTTAGAGCAGATTTTAAACCTGAGCTGTACATTTTGAACGCAGAGATAAAAGTGTCACAGCAAGATTGCACATGCTGTAAGAAAAGTGCTTGTACTGAGATACACATGGAGGCGTTTACTAAAACAGGGAGGGAGAAAAGTACCATGACACGGATTGTGTTCAGTCAGAAGTAATGTTGATACGAGACGCTGTGCAAGTCAGTACAAGATGATGAGAGTGATGTTGAAACTGCTGCTGAATGTAGAAGAGAGAACATGATGGCATCATGATGCTTCATGCTCTGATCATATCCGAGGATAAACGGCATATTTCTGTAATTTAAGGGCAACATCTTGGAGAAAAACAACACCTGCTACAGTTCATTCATTCAACTTTTTCACAATTACCACAAACTGCAGTTTGTTCAAAAGTAATGAAAGGATAAAGAAAACAGAGAATTAATTTAGGTTTATTATTTGGTTTTACTTATATATTAAATAAACGGTATCATGTCTCAAATCTGCTTCTGAAGCGTTGCGGGACCCCTGGTCACGCTTCATCGCACTTCTGCATTGACTTTACATGAAAACCTGACGCTCTGATCGGTTCAAACACGTTTGGTGTGAATACAGCATCAGTGTTCTGGACCGTCCAGGGCTGCACGGTGGTGCAGTGGATAAGACTGTTGCATTGCTCCCAAAATGTCCTGGTTTCCAAACAGCCAGGACCTTTCTTCATGGAAAATTAATGTTCTTCCTGTACATGTGTGGGACCACAGTGGCTCTATATGAATGACTATATATAGCTTATGTGATTTATTATGATTTTTCTTTTTAGTTTTTGCTCATTGATTTTAATGTCTTAAGGTAATCTGCTCATAAAAAGACTGTATTGGTTATTGATTTGGGGTGTTTTTACATCTTGTCATCTATCCATTTATTTCTTGAGGTTTGTTTGTTTGTTTATTTGTTTGTTATTTATTTATTTGTCAGGCTTCCCTCTCAGGTTTTGCTTGTACATATACATTTACCAAACCGCTTAAGAAAATGCCTGCAAGTATGTTTCTGACATTGTGAAACAAGTGATCTTTTTTTCCCTCAACTGGATGTTTTCTAGATAATTGAGCCAAAACATCAGAAAATCTGAGTTTCCCCTAAAGTAGAAAGCCAAGACCAAACGCTGTCAACATGAAAACCATTAGGTGAAAAAAATTCAATTTATACTGGATGTTTGGTTATTGTTGTTCTGGAAGATCTCTGTAAGACTTTGCAGCCAAGCTGAAAATAGATGTATTCTACATTTATCTCCACTATAGGACAGAATAAACTTTTGTTGAAGCTACGATTTCATTTGTTGGGAGACACAATCTGAATTAGATATAATTGATGTCTGTTTTGTGTGTGTGTGTGTGTGTGTGTGTGTATGAAAGGCCATGTGTTCCACTGTATGATGCAGAAACCATGTTTCTCCCACAAAATCCTACTCTGGTATATATCACCCCTCTGCCTCGGGGGTACATACCCTGGGAACAGAGAACCAAAACTTTCACAACAAAATGAACACATTTAAAACACTCCCCCAAAACTTTTAACCAAATGTCCATTCAAAGAATAACAAAAGAAATCTAATGGCATGAAGCAGAAACATTTAGATTTCAGCTCAATTGTCCAAACCTCGTTTCATGTGTAATTATGGTAATAAAGCATCAGATCCAAAGGTCTTGACTCCTAATCAGCTTGCATTTAAACCCAATCCTAACACACTCACAATTAACAGTTGCTGCAACATTTATTACTCTCCCACTTGCAGCTTGAAATGAGACTTTTTTCTAAGCCCTCTAAGGATCAGAAGATCACTTGAGTTTTGAGAGAGTTTGTTCACAGAAAGACCATTAAGGGTACACGCCATTAACAAACGGCATCAGACCAAAGCCCATTAAAAAGGAAATTGTACTAAAATTACCCCCGACCCAATTAGGCTCATTATTTTTTCTTGAGCATTGGGGGTCGGGGTTCCATACAGAAAGCTCTGATGGTTACTTGTTTCTGTCAGTGTGTCGCATGAGGTCAGAGAAGGTGGAGTCAGGGGGTGAAACACCTGCTTGATAACAGCGTCGACAGGAGCCAGAATAATGTTCCAGTAAACAGAACAGTTTACAAGAAGGAAACAACTTGCTTTGTTGATTAAAAACCGAAAGCAACATGTTGAGTGAGCTGCCGGTTTCTGCGATTGCAAAGGGAGATTTCCCAAGTCTTTTGTTACAAACCAGATGGCAGCGACTACATGAGACGTGATAAGGCTTCACTCAGCTAAAGCAGGTCATTCCTGTTTATCTCCTAAAACAGGCCGTCTGCAGCTAGCATCATTAACCTGTTACTGAAGCATCAAATACTGAAGCAGTTTGTTGTTTTCATTATAAATAGTGCATGTGAGCTGTGTGTGTGCCTGTATATATACACCCCAAAAAGTAATGAGATGGGTGTCTTTACTTAGACATGAATTATACGTGACACTCATTTCAGGGAAATGCAAGTTGAACATGTCGCCTCGACAACAATTTTTCTAGAAACAGTTTTTTAAAGGACCAATAAAAATATTAGTTTGGGATGATGGAATAACTCAATGCAATTTTTCATCCACTTCATAAATGAATCGGGTTTTTATTATAAAGCAAATCAAATTTGTAGAACGGTAAAAAAAATGTACTTTTGTTTGTTTTTTTGTTTAATATTTTTATATTCTAAATGTCATGATAAACCAGGTTGTAAAAGGGGAAAACTATTTGCTTCCATATCAGAAAATATTATAAATCTTTGTGAAAACTTCAGAATGATCTTTCCACACAGTGAGAACATGGAACATCTTGAAGTGTTAATACCTTAATAAGAATATATTTGTTGTTCAAACATGAAACTTTTGAAACTTTGTCCAAATGTATTAATAGTCAAAATCAGAAATTGGTGTAAAAAGGACAAAAATCCTGATAAAACGCTGTCAGGCTGCGTGTTTTTACAAAATAAATTTGCATTTTTTAAAATTAAATATAGTTATAATATAACAACAGTTATAAATGCAATAGGACAGAAGACTAAATCTTTTGCTTGACAAAATAATAGTTTCAAAAGTCACAATGTTTGAACTTTTAAACTGATTTGTGTTATTTATAAAATGAATGAAATTGAACCTTCTAAACTGGATTTTTCTTGATTTTTAAAAAAAATATTTTCTGTTTAATGCCCTGATATGACTCTTGTAGTGAAATGGTGCTTTATAACTGATTTGGATTAATAAATTAAAAAAACACAGAATATGTTATAATCCCACACACAAAAAACATGATTTTATTGTTATGAAATGAAGGTTCATTTGTCCTGATAAGAAAAAGGAAAAGTTTCTTTATTCCAACAAATTATTTCTGCACTTTCTCACATCTGCTTCTTTTTTCTAGTCTAACCTTAACATCAACATGTTGACTGACTGCTTCTTGGATTTGTGGGTCAGGAAACAATATGGATCAATAAAAGAAAACATCATGATTTTTGATGAAAAACATTTAACCATGCACAAGGTTTTGTGACTGGGAGGTCAAATAGAGGATAAAAAGAGGAACAATGGTGCTCTACCGAGTCTCTTTGCTGTGTTTGTCCTCCCACAATTATTTAAAGGGACATAAGGCAAGATTTGTGAAAAACTACACATGCATTTCCAGTTTATTTAATGCTAATGGGTCATGAAGCATTAAAAACCCAAAATAACGAGGCCATCCGCATATATGTCTGTTGCCTTGGAAACGCTGTGTGCTACATAATGCGCTGCAGTTCGACGTCCGAATTTCCCGCGCAGTTGTAGTGATGTGACGTAAATTGACGCTGCATGCGCGTTGCCGACAGCTCTTGAACAGGAAGTACATGGCCGCCGTGGACTTGGATTCAAACACTGAAGGTATACTTATGGATGTTTCTGCAGCCAGCAAACGACCTGCATCCACTCTCACCCCCCAAAAAAGTGGCACCACAAAGAAAAAAAAGACTTTATCAGCGGCATCTCATGAGTCTAAAAAAAAATATGACCGAAGCCGGGCAGGCACCTGCATAAATATTGGATATACATTCGGTTCATGGAGGGAACTTCAGCTGCATTTGGGAGTGAAAACGGATGCTGACATGGCTCATTTCCTTGTGACCAGGTGAGAAAACATTATAGGTCGTGTTTAGAGCCTGATACAGTATGAAAATTATGAGATCAAATCAAATAACAGAGTGGAGAGACCTGACGTGAAGTATGTTAGCCTCCCCAGTGCAGTGCTGTGAAGACCAACAGTCTGTAAAGTGTCTGTGCGCGCTCCCGTGCCGGCTTGGCTGGTGGCTGCAGTTAGCCACAGCGCCTGTCGCGGCAGCACTGAGTCAGATTTTGTAAAGCTGCCTTAAGTTCCTTTAATTTCCCAAATGATCTGAGGATCAGAGAATACAGTAGGCTGCCTTTGAAGGGATCAAGGAAAGGACTCCTGCTGATAGACAAACACAGTTCAAACCCTCCCTGTCTGGAGGTTAAAACAATAATATAAATATGTAAACATGGTGTGTGTTTGCTGTAAGCAGGACTTTTGTAAAGAACGATGGTGGTTTAGTGATCGATTTGTTTTGAACTGATTGTTGGTCAAACGACGCAATTGTTTTTAATGGTTGGAAGGAATAAAGTCAACAAGACCAGGGAAATAACCAAATATTCCAACACACAGGCCGATGGTGATCACAGAAGTGGACTTTAAAATATTGGTTATTAGTCCAGGAAGCTAAAGAAACATTGCAATATTTTCTTTTTGTCTTGAATTCTTTATCTGGGGTAAAGTTTCTGTCGAGGAGAACATAATCGAGGGAGTCCATACGACCTCTTCTCCTCAAGAATTTCACAACTCCTCCTAGAGAACCCAAAAGCGTTCCCAGGTCAGATGAGATCATCTCTCCTGCATGTTCTGGACCTACTCTGGGATTTCCTCCCAGTTTAACATGCCTGGAAAATTACCAGAGGAAGGTGCCAAGGATGCATGCTAACCAATTTACCAAATCACCTGAGAATAAAAATCAACTCAGTTTCTTTCTCCACATTGACTTTAATCATTCCTAACATGTAAGTGACATGAATGTTTTCCTGCTCGGGGAGTATCACCTCCATTTGCTCCACAACATTTCCAAACTTTAAAGGTAAAACTACCCCACAGAGGGCATTACCTGCTTGATTAAATCATGTTTTATATTTCCTAATAATCACATCAAACATGTCTCTCTCCATCCTATAAGGTTTTACAGAACAGACCAACATGAAGCTTCTCTGCAGCCTGAACTTGATATTTTCTGTCCATGTTCAGAGTCTGTATGAACAACACATGCAACAGTAGAAGGAGATGGAATCAAAAACTCAATCTGTAATCGTAATTAATCAAAACACTCGTGATTGTAAAACAAATTGAGAATAAATCCAAGAATAAACTCAGAATGTGCCCTCACTGTCATGTTTGGGATCATGGAAAACAGCAAGCAAGTTCCAACTTCATATTCAGTCAGTTTAAGTTTAGAATTAGGCATTTTTTGTTTGTACTGGTAGTTTAAAACCTTTTGCCAGATGATACATTGCATTGGTGATGACTGATATGCAGGCAGAACTAGTAAAAAATAAAACACTGAGACCCATGATGTGTAAACATGTATTAAAAACAACATGGAATTTGTAAGAGTGTCACCAGGAAGGCATCGCTGCTCGTTGGTTATCAGTTGGACTACAACTACATCAGCCACCTTTGTAACATATTAGGGTGTTTTAAAGAGTCCATTTCATACAAATTTCAGGACTTTGTGGTTATTTCTTAAGTATTAACCTGTAATATGAAACATTTTATATCTAAAAAACGTCAGGAAACACTGATTAACAGACTTTTTCAATCTCTCAGCTCGTTCATATTCATTATTCGAATTTGCTGGACTCTGATTGGCTAACAAACTAGCCTATGAGAGCAAAGTATACTGTTTCCTGCCCCGCTGCACGTGGCAACGTCAGACGTCATGTCTTCCTGTTTGCTACATCTTATGCTAGCAGCTTTTAGCCAGCAGCATGCTAGGTGTGGTTTCAACTGCAGGAGCTGATGAATACTAACGAACAAAGGAGTTGTGATGAAACAGATACAGGCCGTTAGAACTCGGGAGAACTCGGGTTTTATCACCACCTGCGTAGTTTGAGGGATTAAAACTAAAAGAGAAGTTGTTGACCTGTTTTCACCCACTATGAAGGTAAGAACACCTGTGGAGCTAAAATATTCAACAGAAACCTCAGAAACACTGTTTTTAATAGAAGGGAATCTTTTGAAATTGTTTAGTTCAACATGTTGATTCAACCAAGTGTGTTTTATTTAAAGACTAAAATGTCCCAAATGCTTCGGATGATATGAAAGCTAATCAACAGTCCTCTGAAGATCAGGTGGGCGGGGCTTACTTGTGCAATGAAAAAAGTAATTGCCCCTTAAATATTTCTTGTATTTTTGTCCTAATTAAATGTTTCAAATCAGCAAATACATTTTTATATCAGACAGACATAAACTTACAATTTGTGGAAAATGTCTTTCACTGTGTGTCACTGGAATCCCAAAGCTTTAGGAAAGTCTTTGGAAGCATATCCAGAATGACTTTATTTCTCATCTGTTCCCGGATTTCTTTAGATGTGTTGCTTTTAAAAATCATTTCTAAAGATCTGGGTGTTGTACTCAGCTTTCCAAAAAATGTTGTTAATCACAGTTAAATCATGATCTGGCAAGGGGGCAGTTACTTTACGAATAAGTCTGGGTTGATTTGGATCATGTTTCTCCCTTAGAAATATTTTAATACAGTCATTTAATTATTTAAAACAGTAGCTTGTATTTACTCTGATTATCTTTGTCTGATTAAACAATTTATTTCTGAAACATAAAAGAAATCTTTAAGGGGATAAATACTTTTTCACAGCACTGTATGTCAGCCAATACCAGCGAGCCACAGGGAGCAGTATCTGACGCAAACCAGGAAGCCACCTGATGTGAGAGGGGTCAGATAAATGCAACAGAACTGACGGTCACACGGGACAGGTGCTTCCTCAATGATACACATCACACTTACGCACATACACACATGCACTTGACAAACAGACACATACACTTCCAAACAAAATCAAGCCTGTTGCTCATCTCCTCCCTAAGATGTGTCAGAGGCTTTCCCAGACGTCCAGCCCACGCACATGCACACACGCATCCTCAGACAGGACAGTCGGGGTGGGGAGGACACGCAGACCAAGGAGGACGGAGGACAGAGCACGCAGACAAGTCAGACAACAGGCAGGAAACTCTAGAGAGCAGCTGCTGCTATTTTCTCCCCTATTCCGCGCTCTCAGTTTCCATTTTCGTCAGCACAGGTAAAGACTTCAAACATCTGTGAGAAAAAGATCTGAAAGGTAAACAGGAGCACAATGAAAAAGTCAAATAAACCTTGAAGAAAACATTGAGAGGAACTCGAGCACAAGAATAGAAAAGTCTTGTGTTTCACATGCAAGAAGGATTTGCATCCATCTGAGCAGGTTTCTTACTCACAACAGGAAAAGATAGAGAGTTAAGGTCAGTGTGTCCAGTATCAGCGCTGTACAGTGACTGACATACAGTATTGTGGAGAGGACTTGTGAAGCGTCTATACGTGCAGATTGCATATCAGAGTAAAACAATGGGACCATCAAAGCTCCTAAGGGGTCGTGAGAGGGGACAGCTGTGGTTGGGGATGAAGGTGGGGGATAATCTGATTCCGTGCCAAATGGTTCACTTTGGAGAAGCAGGATTCACATTTGGAACTTATTAAACTACTGACCCAAGCTGGGCTGCAACCAAAGACGAGTAAACACTCATTCTGATCTAAAACGAGGCTTTCTTGAAACTTTCTGGTTGTCTGGAGTTACTATATTATGATAACAGCAGTGCATCTTTTTGTAAGTGTCATTACAAAAATATTTTAATGTTGGCTCTCTGTGAACAGAAATAGGGCTCTTGGTAACGCCTCAGGGATACGTTTAAAGCCACTAGTCTCACTGTTTATGTGAATTTTGGTCAAATGGTTTTGGCTGCAAGTGAAAGACAAAAAACATCTGAAGATACGCTGGAAAGCGTGACAGATATATGCACTTACACTCTCCCGTGCGTGCACAACCCCCCCGTACATATTTAACCTAAGTATGCCCTGAGGAAACATTTGATTATACACAGATAAATTTTAATGAGGAAGTGTGTGACAGGCAAAAAAAAAAACTCTACTGAGGGAGCAGGACTCACTTTTTATGATAAAAATATTTCATTGTTTTTATAACCAAACAGATTATGCTGAGACGCAGGCAGGCGGGCTAACAGCCGGCCGCCCAAGCCCACTTAGAGCGATATAATGTCATCCTGCCGTTTGTTTGAGCGAGCGTCAGTTGGGCACAGTGGGCTTTTTCTTCCCCTTTGTTTGTTTACAATGGCCCATAAACAGTCTGGATAAACCAGCAGGAAAAAAAGACTTCTTCCTCCTCTTCTCTTTTTTTATTTCTCTTTCTTGCTTCACTCTGCTCGCCCACTCTGCTGCCCTGCTTTTGCCAAACCTCGTACCCACAAACACTCTGAGATTGTTTTGAGCTGTCTGCTGGAGGAAGGAAAGCAGTGTGAGAAAGTGGCTGTTTTTTTGGAGCGGACAGGAATTGGCCTCACGGCGCACGGTTCCTCTCCTCACAGTGGGAACAATGCCGTGGCGTCACACCCCTGCACTGACCCTCGCCGTTTCACATGGAAAAATGTTCCCAGAATTCCGCTCCCAGGCCTGGAGGTAGAAGGCCGACAGCGGGGAGGGAGGGAGAGAAAGACAGAGAGGGGCATGTCAGGGAAGGTAAGTGTGGACAGGAAATCTATGCAACCAGGAGCATTTGTAGCCATGGTAACATAAGCTATGACTCCTTGGAAGTTGATTAGCTGGATGGACTAGGAGGGGGCGTGGCTTCAAAATTGTGCATCTCCTTAGCAAGTCACATCATTGAGCTGAAAACAGACACATCAACTGTGTTGACCCTCTAATTCAAGTTCATATCAGTTCTTTCTCCTTCACTACCTGCTCGTTATGACATTGTTGACATTAAAGACAGAGCGTTTACTTTCTTCCATTAGAGACCCTAAAAAAGCCCCTTTAGGGAAATCTATCGATCAGCTTCACCTTACTGATTGTTTTGTGTAGCAGGTGTTTCAGAGAAAGGAAAAGGGGCAAAAATCCATCATCATTGTGATTCAGAGTCAGAACTTTGATGATGCTCCAAACAGAAACACACATTCTGTACATGGTGATGAAACCATAAACTGCTGGTTAATATCAGGAAGATATTTAGATAAAACATTAGAAACGTTAAAGATGGCCGGATTTTTAAAAATAATGAATTATTAAAGCTGTTGCAGGAGATTGGGGGGAGGGGCTGCATGGTGCAGTTGTTGCCTTGCAGCTAGAGGGTCCTGGGTTTGAATCCTGGATTGTTCTATGTGGCGTTTGTATGGTCTCCTCATGCACATGTGGGTTTCCTCCAACAGCCCAAAGACAAGCAGGTTCAGCTGATTGGTGACTGTATAGATCCTTGGACATGTCTGCATGCATGTTGACCTGTGTGTCCCTGTGATGGACTGGTGACCTGTCCAGGATGTAACCCTGTCCTCAATCCCAACAACCAGGAGATAGGAACCAGCTGAACATAAACCTGAACTGGAACATGTACATATAGAAAACGGATAGATGGATGGCAGACGCAGGAGACGGATGTATTTAGCAATCTGATTTAACAAGAACGGAAAATCCTGAAATACTGTTGGTTTTAAAACTGGATTGATAATTTAGTTTTAAACTTTTGTAATCTGAGAAAAAAAATTTTTATTCAACTCCTTGTAAAAGTATTGTCACGGTCTCGTTCCACCTCCCTGTGCTTTTATTTTAAATGTATTTCTGAAGTTATGGATCATGTTTTGGTTGCTGTTTGTTTTTATTTATTTATTTATTTATTGACAAAATACCTCAATAGGTTTTTTACAGCAATAGATAAAATGTTCAAGGTTGGCATGAAGAACAATCGATTCCATTTTGGGAATGAGCTGTAAGACTGCAGACGTGGCGATATTGTTTTTTTATTAATAACTATTTAACAAAAAAGGATATGAAAGTGATTACAAAAGCTAAGGGTATGTTTTTATGGTCAAGGAATCCAATAATGTTGATGATAAAATGAATGTGGGAATATTAGTTTTATGAAAAATGTGAAAAATCACATTCTGGAGGAAATGAGCTTCTTGGCGGAGGTCTGCGCGTTCCGGGTGGGTTCTAGATATCATTGCAAACCATCAACAAAGCTAAATAAGATAAGTTTCTTGAGGTGACAGAAACATTAAAATCAGATTTAGACTTGTTGTTTTTATGGCGATGTCGAGAGAAAAATAATAAAATGAGCAAAGAAGATTTTTTTTAATATATATATATATATATTTGACTTTTCTCCCAAACAACCCCAGAATTCTGAGATTTTTTTTTTTGTTGTTGTTGTTTGTTTTTTATTTTAATATTATTATAATGCGGTTTCATTTATTTTGTTTCAACCAAACTGTGAACAGTTGACATGAAGGGTCAAGTACTGAGTTTTTATGTCACTATGGAAATAAAACATTCTGCAAACACAAATAACAAATGACAAAACACAGTTTTCCAAACAAATATGAGTGTTCGTGGAAAGAGACAAATTCTTAATTTTGTTGGAGGTGGAGAGTTTGAAACAACTGCTCCTATTGATAGTTATCAAACTTTATAAATATGTGTTAAATTTGACAGAAGGTATTATAATATGGTTAACTGACTTTATATATTTTGTAATCGTCACTAAAACAACTTAAAATCATTTCTATATGAGACAGATTTTTTTCAGGAAGAAGTTCATTAACTAAAAGGGTGGGTAACTCACCAAATCTTTACTTCTTGTCATCTCAGGAGAGATTAAATGATATTAAAGTGTGTTTAACATTGAAGGTTCTTTGCTTCAGAAGGAAAGCACACAAAGAGCTCAGACCAGTAAGCAGTTTATCCATCCCATAATATGATTTCACAATAATAACAAAAAAATTCTAGGATCCGGACAATGATACAGATCCAAAATCAAAAAGTTGGTTATTATATTTGACCAACCTGAAAATTTCATCCACATTCATTCTTAAAAAGCAGACAAAAAAAATTTAATGAAAATGTAGGACAAAAGAACAGGAGCAGGAGGTAAAGATGGTCAAAGTTAAAGATAAATAAATGTTTGTGAATGTATTATGTTCTTTTGTTCTTAAAAAAAAAAAAAACGTAACAAGTGTATATTGTGTATCTTTTATTATCACAGAAATTGTAATTAGCTTTTTTTTGTCTAAAAGATAAAATAAAATGAATAAAAAATACAATAAAAGTAAAAACTGAGAGATGCATCATGATCCAGTTAATCTTCATCAAAAAAGACAAACCAAAAAAAACAATCAATTTATAAAACATAATGGCGATGATAACAAGTGTCTGCATTTACCATAAATATATTCTTCTCGTCAGTCAGGTACCAGTGAGTTTATTAATATTAAATCTTAATTCAGGGGAAAACACAACCTGCTGATTTATTTCAAACTGTTGGCAAAAAGCTTCAGACACATTTTAATTTAGAGCAGTCGTGCAAATATGTACTTTTGGAGTTTTAATAACTTGGCCTGTAAAAATAAATCCATTAGTGCAGCTTGCCTCACACAATAACTATTTTATTTGTCCCTGTGAACCTGGAGTGTTTGCAGAAAAGCCCAGTAAAATTTAAACATTCAGAAAGCATGAGGAGAAAATGCGGTTCGGTGTGTTCACTGGTCTCTTGGGGATGATTTGGCATCCCAACTTGCATTAGGGTTGAAAATATGATTGCTGGACATTAGAAGAGAAAATGTGTTTTCACCTCATGCAGTGCGT
The DNA here is from genome assembly GCA_006937955.1 of Pachypanchax playfairii. Taxonomy (NCBI): domain Eukaryota; kingdom Metazoa; phylum Chordata; class Actinopteri; order Cyprinodontiformes; family Aplocheilidae; genus Pachypanchax; species Pachypanchax playfairii. The sequence goes on from SSNP01000141.1 coordinate 80,232, forward strand.
TACAGGGTAGTGGAAAGAAATAACTAAATTTGTTGTGACAGGGCAGTTTACACTGCAATCTATCAAAAACTGTGCTGTTTATTTTCGAAGGTGAAACCAAAAACATCACCAGTTTGGCGCCTTTCACTTGAAAGCTACGCTTCAGAGACAGACATCGAAACATGCAGATTGGGACAATAATACGGGTCATGGTGGTGGCACAGTCAAGAGAGGTGCAAGAGCCTCTTGGTATTCTGGTTTGTTGAATACTGAATCTTTTCATATACGGATGACTGGGAAGCTACTGAAAGGTTAACCTCAAGCATTTAATCGATCACTACATGAACACAGCTCCTGAGAAGCAAAACAAAATTCATCTGTAAACCAGAAAACTCTGGACTGTTTGGTTCCCTGTGGATTCAAGACTCCAGGGTGTGCAGCAGAAATGGAATAGATGCATTAAATGAAGGAGGAAGCTGCAACCTGAGAGGAAATAGGATGTAGAAAGAAAGCAGAACATTTAAGGAGAGACAGGAGGGAAAGTGGGGGTCTCACTCTGCCCCACACCTGGGTTTTGTTTTTACAGGCGCTGGCAATACAGGGTTCTGCCTGAGGCCACAAACAGATAAAATCTAAGTGTGGGCTTGTCTCTTGTTGCTTAAATTCAAATGTTTTAATAACTCTACTAAAACCAACTTCTGTCTTCTATTTAGGTGCATGTGGACAGATAGACAAAACTAATTAGGAATGAGTTTAAAATCCTGTTTAAGTTAAAATGCAGATGTTGAGTTTTGGTTTTATTGTTTTTATTTTTATGAGTACAAAGATGAGTTCCTGTACTGCGTCATCACAGAGGTGCATGTACAGAAAGCAGTAATTATCCTGCTTTGTTTGGCAGAAACAAGCTCTCAAACTGAGATTACAAGCCGTTAACTGTACTAACCGTCAAAAAGAGACGGATTGTTCATTATTCCAAAGAGATTAGAGTCTTTTGCCAAGAGAAGAAAACTGGTGGGGATCCAGGCCAGAACTAGATCAGGTTCCACAAATCCCAAAGAGTAAATAATGTTGTAGCACCCACTTTTTATCTGAAACCATAAAATTATGAGTCTATACCCAAAAAAGCTTATCACTTGAACTTAAACTAGTACAAAATAAATGTATCTTGGATTTTATATCTGGAAAGTTTTTTCTTTCTGTAAACACTGACACAGATTTCACTTCCAGTTCTGCATTTACTCTCTTGAAAAGTCAATAATTGCAGTGTTTTAAGAAATTAAGATAACTAACAGCTATTAATCTGTTTATTTGTACACAAAAAATGTCATAAAGTGGAAGATGTTTCACAGGTCTGGACTAAAATTCTGCTCTGATCCTTTTCTTTTTCATTCTTATGCAACAAAAATGTATAAATTATTCAATTCTACGTACGTTCAGTCAAATTTCATTAAATAAAGAATAAATACAGAATAAAATTCCTGAACACTAAAATACTGTATGAAAGAAATACTTGATTGATTGACTGGTTGATTATTTGGTTAATTAGTTGATTAGTTAATTAGATAGATAATTTACAAGTCAGATGGTCAGCTGGTTGGTTGGTTACCTGGTCTATTGGTTGGTATCTCTTGGATTACAAGGTCATTGACCCCAGAAAATGTAAATTTAATTAAATTCAACTTTATTTATTTATAAAGTTCCAGTTCATGACAAAGTCATTTCAAGGCACTTCACAGAAAAATCAATCAATTAATAATAAAACATTTTCTATCTAAGGAACCAGCTGATTGGGTTGAATTGTTAGTTCAGCACAATCCCCCATCCTGAGCAGCACGATTGGCGACAGTGGAAAGGAACGACTCCCTTTTAACAGGAAGAAACCTCTAGCAGAACCAGAACCAGAACCCGGCTCAGGATGCCGACTGGGGTCTGAGCTGATGGGAAAGAGACAAACACTGATGTATTTTGGACAGTCGTCATGTCTATAGAAAGATAAACAGAGAAACAGTTAATGGCAGCAGTAACAGTTAATACAAACATGGAGAGTAAAGAGAGACAGCAGAGTGAAGACATGTCAGGACATGTGGACATGTGGACATGTGGACATGTGGACAGTATGTCCTCCGGCAGTCTAAACCTATAGCAGCATAACTAAAGGGAAAGCTCAGGAGAACCCAAGCTAACCCTGACTATAGGATTGTGTAAAAAGGAAAGTTTTAAGTCTTAAAACTACACAAGGTGTCTGCCTCACGGATAAAAAGTGGAAGCTGGTTCCACAGGAGAGGAGCCTGATAACTAAAAGCTCTTCCTCCTGTTCTACTTTTAGAACCTCTAGGAACTACAAGCAGACCTGCAGTCTGAGAGTGAAGTGTTCTGTTAGGAGCATATGGAACAATAAGATCTTTAATATAAGCTGGAGCTTGGTCGTTCAAGGCCTTATACGTCAAAAGTAAAACTTTAAACTTTATTCTAGACCTTACAGGGAGCCAATGAAGTGATGCTAAAACAGGAGAAATATGGTCTCTCCTTCTAACTCTCATCAGAACTCTGGCAGCAGCATTTTGGATCAGCTGGAGGTCTTATGATCCTATTGAAGATATGAGATTTAGAATTGTACATTTAATGTAATATTTCACAATAAACACCTAAAAATATGGTAAATGTGCCAAAAAAAGAAGAAGAATGTTTATAAGAGGAAGGTGTCTGAACACTTCTATACTTCTAAACAAGTTTAAAAAATATCTTTTATTAATGTGTCGAGTGTGAAAAAAACACACACTCACACATATATGTATATATGTATATATATAATATTTTTTATTATTTATTTATTTCTCTGATCCATAATAAAATAAGTTCTAATGTTTAGATCCATTGTTGTACTGTACATGGGGATGTGGAGCACACTTGTAAAAACATACTGGAGGACATTTCCGCTGATGTTTTTCTTTTCTCTTACAGCCACGTTTGATTTAAACAAATATAACAGCTTATTCTTAAAAGGTCAAAGGCTAGTAGATGGCTTCACATGCCTCGTAAATAACGCTTACCTTGGAGCTCAACTCACAAAAAAACCTTGTGATGTCAGTGATGATCCCGGGGCCAGGATGAGGGTGATAAACAGGAAGTTTCTCAGAAGCAAGCTGCATCCCATAATAATCATGGCAAAAACACACACAAACAATCCCAAAACACTGCAAGACGTGACAGAAAACAGACAAGCAGCCCTGGAATCTAACACAAACTTACAACAACAACCGCAAAGCAACATGCGAGGAACAACCTTCATGTAGAGAGAATCGCCGATCCAGTGGAAACATCAATTGCATCCATTTTTCAAAACCAAAAGCTTTCAAATCCAAACTTTACAGAGACACTGATAAATAGGCATAAACAGAAGATAGTGTGACAAACAATGTTGAACTAACTGTTAGCCAACCCTACAGTTTTCATCAAAGACTGATGCTAACATTTATCACTCTAATCAAATAGATTCTGGTTTATTTTGAAGCCGACAGCAGCAGAATGGCTTTGTGCCTTTTCTCAACAGTAAACCTCTGGTTTCAGCCACCTGATCTCCATCAAGAGCACATAATCCACTATGAAACCATCGAGTGGCCTTTGAACAGATGGAGCTTGTGTTTTCATGTGCTGCAAACACAGAGATAATGTTGGGATGTATTGACTTTCTCTGTGCTGTTGATGGCAGCAACCTGAGAAAAACCATCTGCACTCAGCTGCTCTCGGATCTTAAGATTTAAGATGGAAGCATCTTAGAGGGAGGAATAAGCTTAAAATCCCCCATCCGTAATCTAAAGGCATGATTACATTTATTAGACCTTTGGCTGATCTTTGGGTATGAGAACGCTCACCAGGTCAGACATTTGTCGATTTTATTTTCCTTCCCTCATCTGTGGCAGCTATTATTACTGCTCCCTCCCATCACTACGGATCGTGGCAAAGGGAAGGAGAACTTGAAAGGAAACCCCAGTGACTGTACTTCACACCTATTCCTTTGCTTTCTGACACACAATGGCATTTGCACACACACTTGTCTGTCTCGCTGTTTTCACACACAAGCACACAGCTGCCTGGACGCTTAAGATAAGAAACAGGAGTGGGGGTTGGGGAGGAGGGTGCTCAGATGAAGTGTACATGTTTACGTCTATTTGTGTCTTTGTGTGTGTTTTTCTTTTGCATATGGGGGGGGGGGCTACTCCACAGGACGTCCTGAGAGTGGTAACAGGGGACAGATCCACCGCCACATCAGTGCGGGGACACAGCTCAAATAAAATACTAAGGACAATAAAATGGTTCCTGAAGGCTGAAACAGGAGCACATCATAACATCCTATCCATCAGATCACACATTAAATATAAAGTCTAGGGAATTGTAACGTCATCTTTCAGATGGCTTCAATTCATAAAGCCTCTCCTTATGTTAATGAGGAGAAAACATTTGACGGCTGGTGGTCCAAGCTTTGCCACTGGATAGGAAAACAGTTGCAGCAGAGACAGAAGACCTAAAGATGTTGTTAGCAGCAGGAGTCCACCGATGGAACTGCCTTTCCATTTCCTTAACGACTTCACCATAGGAAAAGAAGCAAAGTCTTCCCAGCACTGATTTTCCTCCTGGGTTTATGTGTGTGTGTGCATGTAGGGGTGTGTGTGTGAGAGAGAAGGTGGTCTCAGCAGAAGCCTTCCTAATGGGATGTGTTGTATGTGAAGAAGGGGGTGGAAACAACAGTGTAACCAAAGGGAAGGGCAGAAGAAAAACAAGGACCCCTCCCTGTCAGAACACACGATAGACACAGTCAACATTAACAAACATCTGTTTGACTCTGATGCAGAGGAGACACCTTCGTTTTGCTGCTCATGTTTGCAAGGCGCGTTTCGATGTCAAACCAAACAATGTTATACAATGTAATGAAGCTCAGCCAAATGCATCCTAGAGATTGGAGTTTCAGATCAGCATGACGATGAGGGCCACATCCATCTGTGTGTACATTTGCTTTTCATCTTGTTTATTGGCCAACATGAAGCTGTAAGCTTCCAGCCAATAGAAAGACGGGGGTGACAGCTGGCACCACGCCCTGCTGCAGCAGGTGCAATCAGAAAAGCAGATAAGAACCTGAAGACAGATCTGTAGATCAATTTAAAAAGCGTTGATGGAGAGTCTGCATGTTGTATTACACGAGACCCAAGTGGATTTGGGTGGCCCTCTTTGTGTGGGATTAGAGGTAGTAGTCGACCCTAGTGCCAGTGCTCCTGTGCAACATCGTGGAAAATCCTCCTCAGCAGTTTCCTGTGAGTCTCCATTATCAGGCCCTGTGGATAAACCAGCTTTTCCTCCCTACTTCCTGGCTCTCTTCCGCCCCTTCCACTCCACTTCCCCTCCCACACTCTTCTCAACCACATGAATCACCGCTGCCATGCAGAGGACGAGAGGCTGGAAGCCACTAAACCATACGGGTCGCATTATTCATTCTACTTTTTTTACTCTGTGTGAGCTCATTTCTTCTGTTTGATTCAATGCAAAATAAAGCCAGTCAGTCACATGCTTCATGATTTCATTATCTGGGACACTCTGTTGCAAATCAAGGCAAACGTTGAATCATTTTAACATGAGGTCATTTTTCTTTTTCCCTGTGAGATTCAAGACGACATATCAGGCAGGATGCGTCGTGTCCTCGTCATACAAGATGCACAGCAAAGCCAGCAGTTACCAAGAGCACTTTAATGATTACATTGTAGTGACATGTGTGGTCATCCTGACTGGACAACCTCAAATCTTTTGAATTAAAGAGTTAGACGGTTCCTTCTCCGTCCCAAAGACTCCTATAAAAGGACTGATTGTTGTGGAGTTGCGGTTATTTTACGAGACTGCCTTGAGTCCCGAATCCCATCTTACAAGTCTGTTACATGATCACATTTCACAGTCTGAGTGCTGTGAAATCAGAGCAGTGGCACACAAACATTACATCCATTTTCTTTACCCGTTTGTTCCTGTTCGGGGTCATGAGGAGCTGGAGCCTATCCCCAGCCGTCATTGGGTAAAAAGCAGGGTTACACCCAGGAAGGGTCACCAGTCCATCACAGGACCACACTGAGACAACCTTTCACACACATCTAGGGCCAATTTAGAGTTGCCATTTAACTAAACATGCACATGTTTGATCTAAGGGGTTAAACCAGATACCCAGAGAAAACCCACGTATGCAACATGGGATGAACAGGTCCAGGTCCAGGTGGGTTTTGAACCAGGTTATTCTTAATTTGGCTGAAGATTTTCTCAGATCTTGTGTTTTTTGTTTTGAGAAGGTTCTTCTCAGTTATGAATTGGTTCAGCACATGATCAGAGTTTCACTGCTTCAGAAAAAGGAGTAAAAACAGATTGACTGCTGTTTAAAGGGGATATACTCAATTTCAAATTGCCTAGCTTAGAATGTAAACAAAGTCACAGAACTCTCGCCCCTCCCGTCGGGTAGAACTCCTAAGCCACGCCCCCCCAGGTTTGGAAACACGTGTAGCCCCAGAAGATGACCGAGTGCAAGACACTGGTCCACAGTTCATTCAAGTACCGTAACATGGTGGAATCACCGGTAAGTGAAAACAATATAACAACGAACAGCTGACATTAATTGTTACTTTGTCCTGAACCTGACGTGGAACCAGCCGGCGGCTGTTTCTCCTGCTGTCACATGGTAGAGCGGCGAACACTCCCAGCAGTGGTGTTCTGCCGTAATATGTCTCAGTTTATTAGGAGCACAGAAGCCAAATAAATGCAGAAGTCAGTATGTCTGGAGAGACTGTCCAATCATTCCTTCAGGGCCGAACCATTTGATTGGTTGATGTTTTTAGAAAAATACGGGAGAACCACTTCATCATTTTTTTTTTTTTTTTTTTTTAATCTTCAAAACATATTTTTCTCCATGCTGTTTTAAAACGTTTTTAATGGGCATGAAAAAAATGTTAAGCTAATTTGTTATGCAAATTAAGGATAGCAGCTTTAAATTAGGGCAAAACATAAAAGTATCTGTAAAAATATGTGCAATAAAGAGATTATTTGAAGTGCAATATGATTTTACATATGTTTAAAGTTATGTAAATTGACTCTGGGTGTGAAGATTCTTCCCTAATTCTCCACGCTGAGATCGCTCTGGTTTCGATCTACAGCAGGTAAGATACTGACCGCTCTCAAGTCCTCTGCACAGCCCCAGGTTGGAAAAAAAGACAAAGCCTGTGGGTTTGAATTCTTTTCACCAGTGGCCAGATGACTCTTGGCAACCCATGTTGTTACTAAGACAACATCAACAAACACAGACCTAGGTGATGATGATGAGGGCTGAAAGATGGCTGCTGGTCAATAAACACACAGAATGAGTTTGACAATAAGTGAGTTTCGGTTCTTTTGACGGTTTCAGCTCATATGAGGGGAGGATGGGAAAGTTAGGAAGAAAAATAATTTCCAAGTGTGTCTGAAAAGACATACATGAGAACGGGAGGGACATAAAATGAGGATAAATGAAGGGTGGAGGTATCAGACATTGCTAATCATGCTATTTTTCTAAAATCTGTCTGTAATAAATCTTTCTTCAAGCTTTAAATCAGTTTGTTACAGATTCAGACGACTGATCTATGACATGGATCATCATGCCTTCCAGGGAAGATAGTGCTGTTGTTCGCTACAGGACGTGACACAAAGCATGTGTGAGAGGCCTGATAGAGAGTCAGAGGCCGATGAGAAAAGGAAAGAAAATAAAGAGAGAGAGGAAAAGGAAGCACTTAGGTGTGCTTGATATCCTATCAGCACCCAATACCCATCTAGGGCATGGAAAAACACCATAAGTATCATGGATGAGGTTTTGTGATTTGCTCGAGCAGACAGAGCACATTTTGGATTGTGGTTTGGAGCAAAGATCAAATGTGAATGGATGAAAGCTGGGAAACAATACGTCGTTCCGTGTGTGTCTGAGAGCCAAATTTGCAGCGACAATATGAGTTCTGTTTTGTTCTTGAAAATTCTCCTCAGATGTTTGACGCAAGACTGAGTGAAGTGCGGGGGGGAGACAAAACAAACAGCAATTAAGGTAGTTTGTGAATCCGTTTGAAAGACCTTGTGATCCATCCTTTAGGAAACATCTGCCATATTGATGTATGAGTCCAGGAAAAGAGAAATTCCTTCTATGTCTGTAAAACAAACTGTAGCAGTGATGATGCCTTTTCATCCATTTCTAACCTGAAAGATTAGCTCTGAGATTCTGATTGAGTTATACATGCATGAATCTCACACCCACACACTTATGCAGAGGTCTGTGTTTTCCTACACTCAAAAATGTATTCTCAGTAAACATCAGAGACAACACAACCCCTATCCTTTTGTTCTGAGCTGCAAACTCCTGACAAGACAAGCAATTGAGTTAAAGGAGGAAAATATTGGTTTAGAATCTGAAACTTTTTGTCTGCCTGGAAAAAAATCCTTTGACAAAATTGGAATGATCAAATTGTTGATCAATGAAGCTAACAAACAGCACGCTGCAGCATTAGGTGTGTTCGATGCTCAAAAATAGATGAAGCTAATAGTTCTATAAAATGATCAAGTCCCTTTTCCTGAACATGAGCGCTAAACGAAAGCAGAAGAAGGGAAACACCATTTGTTTTGCTTACGTCAGTCCTCAGAGACCTTCTCTTCTTTAAAAACACTGGAGTGTTTCTAGTTTAAATCTAATAAATGTAGCCACATGAAACACTCAGAGAGAGATTAAAGGAATTTGGAAGTTCCCCCTGCAGTGGAGTAATTATTCCTTGACTGTCTTGTATTTTTTGTGTATATATTCCCATATTTATCAGTGTGTTTACGATCTGCTTTTAATAATTGATGTTCAAAGCTACAGATCAAAGAGAAAAACTCCAATATGGCCGAGGTTTCAGTGACTTGTTGTGAAATGAACAGAGGAGCAGGCCAGAGTGGGCCTTTGTTTTTACGTCAACACTATAGCTGTTCATCTAGAGGACACAGTTACACCAACACTCGTGTTTTGTCTTTGTCTATGACCGTTTGTCACCTGCTGTAAATATAGTCAAGCATTAAAAACCATTAACTGAACACAGGTTATGACTGAAAGCACGAGGAAACTTATCATCAGTTAGTGCAAACTTTGTGCTGACATGCAGTTTGACTCCAGCTAAAGATGAAAAATAATTTAAAGGTGCAAAATGCAACATAGAAACATGTAACTGACTGTCTGTGTATACCTCAGAAACCTTTTGTAATGATTTGTTTTCATGCAAACTGAATGACTGATGTTGATTCTTATTTTTAGGAAAATATTTAGCATGAGAAGACGACTGCAGGTTCAACACCCAGCTTGAGCCTTTCTTCTGTTACATGTGTGTTTTATCAGAGTACTCTGGTTTCCTCCCACAGACCAGAAACATGCATGTCAAATTTAACAGAGAGTCTTTAAATGTAAGTGAAAGTGTAAGATTTGTTTGGCTTTACGTCGGACCTGCACTGGACCGGCTAAACAGGAACAGTCAGGTACACAGAAGTAGATGAATCAAAGGAAACTCTTGTTAGAAATCAGCATTTTACCTGCAAAAGATCACAGGCAAATAAATCACTGGGTGAAGAGTTCCTGATGAGAAAGTAACAAACAAAATGGAGCAAAAAAAAAAAAGAAAACCCAAACAAAAAAAATCTCCAAACAGTTCTAATCTTAATAATCTTTGTGTTTACAATGTCACGTGCCACTGTACAGCCACATCTGGAATGTTTGTCTTTCCAATAAGAACTTTTTCCTTTATAATCTGGTTTATGCAATGTATAAAAATAATATCTCATAGTTAATGCTTTGTAACAAGATTGTGAATGATAACTGAATGTGTGTGCTGCAGGTAAGATACTGAATGCTCACAAATTAAATGGAGCTTCAAGGTGTTAAAACAAGTAATTATTATGATATTATTGTTGAATATTGCTATAATGAGCTCTGTGTGCTAGCTGCAAGCATTCAGGGGACAAGGAGTCCATCTGAATGCCAGACATTTATTTTCAGCACACAGTTTGCGCTCATGATTTATTGGAAAGTGTAAGTTTGATATCACACATGATACAAATAGTGCAGCCCTGTTTAAAATGATCATTTGACAAAAATTAAACAGATGCAACAACATGGTCAAGCATTAAAAGATTGAACTTTGAGTAAAACCACATAAAGAATAAACAAAGATAAAAAGAATCAGATCCAGTTGCAGCTCTGATGTTTGGAGGGATACGAGTTCACATCCATGAACTTCTGCTTTGTTCAGCTGCATATCAGGTTTATTTTCCTGCAACTCAAACAGGAATTCTGATGTACTTTGTCCTACATTATGTACATTGTGAGTCACACATCACTGTTTGGACTGTGCAAAGAATATCATGCTGTTGTTTTGTCCTGTAAAAAGACAGTAGAAAGAAAACAAACTCACATTTTAAAAGATGTGAGTTTATTCTGGTCTGTTTGAGACCAGACATGAGCATCTGTCTAAAATTTTATTGTTCCTTTTAGTGTTAATCAGAAAATCCACCAATTAAAAGCCAAGGTCACGCTGCAACGGTCAGATGAAGTATCAAATTCAAATTTGTAAGCATCATTTTGTAAATGGAGAACCCATCAAAATGATTTTGGACTCCTTTTTGCAAACGTCTTCGAAACCGAGTTTATAAACTGTATGAAGAAGTCAGTAGATAAGATGCCAGCCTCGAGTTCCAAGGTGTCAAACAAAGTGTTGTACCATGATAAATGTTAGAAACTCCAAAACAGTCAAAGATTTCAACATATTGTTTACATCTCTACTTGACGTGCAATTAAATCAAATAAAAAGCCCCCTGCAACGTTTCAGACCTTCGATTTGGATTATATATATATATATATATATATACACACACACACGCATATAGAATTTTGTTTTGTCCCAGAGAGGAATTTGCATTTATTTATCTTTTTTCTGCGGTGTTGTTTAATTAAAAGTGGGTGAGTTTGCACTGAAATATGTAGAGTAATTTGGCCTGCAGCAGTGTTAGATCAGAAGCCAGACTCACACAACATCGGCCAAAGGAAAGATCCATCTGTCTGTTCCTTGCTGAGAGGAGTGTGTAGGGCATGGAGTGCACACACACACACACACACACACACACTCGCACCTCCCATCACCAGCTGGATCGGCGAAAGCAGCACTTAGGGAACAGTTGACACGCTGATCTCTTTAATGGTTACATCCTCCACACCCAACACCCAAGACGTTCAGAAACATGCGCTTTGATTAGTTTAAACCATCTGACATTAAAAAAAAAAAAAAAGAGAAAAGGTGCATACAAAATTCCTCCCCCCTGATTTGCAACACACACACACACACACACACACATACACTAAAACCACCCCCCACCATGCAATCAGAGGCTCAGAATAGGAAGGAGGGAGAGGAAGCAGCTCTGCATTCACAGGCTGGGAACAAGGAGAAGGAAAAACAGCCGGAACCTGGAATTTACGGAGGAAAAAACAGCAGCCATCCAAAAATACCCCACAACCATCTCCTCAGATAAACAGAAATATCATTACTCTCATCCTTCCAGTCAGGAGTTTTTCCTCTCACACTTCCTCTATCTCATCCTCTGCTCGTCATCAGCTCTGCTTTTGGCCACTCAGCCTCAGTCAAGGAAACATTTGCTCTCTTGGCAGGGAAGCTGCCTCATGTGCCCCAGAATCCGACCCGTTAGTGCTGCTGATCAGACACACAGCCAGAGGTTCTCCCTGCTGGGGGGCCAAACACAGTTCTACATGTTTGAGTGAGAGGCATACTGTTTTTTTCTAATAAATGCTTTTGATTAAGATCTTTATCTTTTACGAGATCTAAGGAAAAACATGTTGTCAGTCCAGTGACCAGCACTGGGACAGAGCCCTTCCTGTGGTGGAGAGGTGGGGTTCACCGACCCTGAGGTCATTTCCTCTGACCTCTTCTTCCTAATTGATTCAATTTCCAAGCCATCGGTCCCTTATTAGGATGTTCTAATAGAGTCATTCCTCGTTTTTCACATCCTTTTCTTCTTTTGTCTCTGTTTCACTGAACCTTTGAGTCACAGAAATTTCACATCAACATGTGCTACCAGTTAAATGGACACTTCCCTCCATATTGAACCTCTCTTGGCCAGTTAACCTGAACTAAACGACAATATAGGCAAGTGTAAGTCCCAGAAACTTTTTAAATGTGTCTCATTGGACATCCTGCTGCTTTGTGGGTCTCGTCAGCTCAGATGTCAAGAGCTTATTCACAACACAAGGTCACTCATATAGTCTGTTATTTAGAAGGAATTAAAAAGCTTTACAGTTTTTTTTAATTCACAAAATATATTTAAAATTATTAGGATAAAACTGCTGTAATTTACACACTATTAAATTAATCATTTTTTAAGTATTTAATTAAGAATGAGCTCAATATTAATAATCTTCTAGTGATTGTTATATTTTTTAAACTGCTGAATTTTTCAGGTAGTACCCCCCCCAATAAAATGTATCGTGGTTGATAAAATAAAAACATAAATGCTTAAATTTCTAACTTAAATTTCCAGTTAAATAACATGTTAAATGTATAAAATAATATTTTATCTCACTTTTGAACAATCTTGTGCCCTGTCTTACTCCATAGCTTCAGCTCAGCTTTCTTTTGAACAGTTGTATATGAAAGTAAGAATTTATTTAAAACTGTGTCACAGGTAATCTTCTAATGAAATAGGCTTGTTTAGCTAAACTTGTCCGTTCTGTAGCAGAACCGCAAAGGCCAGAATAAACACCAATTCCTATTTGTTTGTTCTTCTTTTCTCTTTCGCTTCTGGCACTCGGCCTGCGGTGGCGAAATCGTTTCTGTGGCAATTACAGGGGATGCTTCATAAATTACTTAAACCTCATGTTTGCTTAGATATGCTGGCTTTACAAACATCTCTAAGTTGTGGACTAATTCTGTTTGGAGGTTCGAGCAGAAAAAAAATCTCAGACTTCACGTAAACTATCTCCAGTTGCTGATGCAGCAGTTCCTTGGCTCTCTTGCTTTCACTAAGTGGTATCTTCATCTGCAGAAGTTTCTGTTTATTAGTTCAAGTATTTGACATTTTCCCAATGTAGCGTCTTATTCAAACAAGCCTGCTCTGAGCATGCAGCTTTAATCACAAACTCCTCTTTTAAGGTAAATATAACCATCAGCCTGTCAGACAGGCATTTTCCCCCAAACACAGTTTGTGCTTACTGCACATGTGCATGCTTGTGAGTGTGCATAAGCCTCACTCAGAGCGTTATTGCAAAGAGCCAAAAGGAACGAAGGACCACACTCCAGCACATCTTGTTTGATTTGACCTCAGAGGATATTCTCCTTTCCCAAGCAAACAAACTGCTGGCTTTTTGGACCGTACCAACGTCGGACAGGAAGGGAGGGGACAGGGGCCAGGAGATGTCTTTGGTGGGGGGTGGGGAGATAGTTGGGATCAGCTAAAAAGTTCCTGCTTTGCCAAAAGAGTAGCACATGAATAAAACTGGGTTAGTATTGCTGCAAGAAACTGGCTAAAGCTGAAACTTTCCTCCAAAAGTTAATGTCATAAAGTTCTTCTGTATCAGGAATGGTGGAAGAAATTTGCAGCTCCATGCTCGGTTGCATTTAGAGCCGCGTTCATGCAATATGTAATATGTTACAGTTAAAAAATATCACTGATGCACTGTGTTGATTGACTCAAAAGCAACTAGTCAAACTTTTAACTAGTTGATCAGAAACTTGTCATGAATCTGGTCTGATCACATCATATTCTGCCATTTTCATGATTTTTGTCTTTCAGTTGATTGTTTAAGCTGATTCATGTCATGTTTACATTCCACTGGCTCATGTTTTCATATTCCACTCATTTCCTGTACCTGATAATCAGACCTTTACTATGCCCCATGCTGCTTACCTGTACCTGATAATCAGACCTTTACTATGCCCCATGCTGCTTACCTGTACCTGATAATCAGACCTTTACTATGCCCCATGCTGCTTACCTGTACCTGATAATCAGACCTCATGTTTTTGGATATTGCTGTTTCGTCCCTGTTTAAGGATCATCATTAACTCTGTCTCTCTCAAGATCCCCACTGAAGTTCCTGTGTCACTAATTCATACTTACCTGAACATAATCTGGATTTTCATCTGGTTAAAAAGTCTGTGATGGAGCATCAACTTCCTGTAGCGTTGTGAATCCAACTTTCATCACCATCTAGAGGAGGAAACTGTGGCTAATCTCCACAAATGAACCTGCTGTCTTTCTGTCACAGAGATGTGAAACCTGAGGGTTGTTTGCTGATTGCAGAAGGTTGCAGGTCTTTTCATCATTCCTAAATCTGCCTATTGTGTTCGGAAGTACTTAAAAATCCAGTTTTTGACCCAAACATTACAAAACTAGTGGAAAGTGCAATACACAAGCTGTAATTAAACACTGACATGTAAATTATGTTGTGATATAAGTTTTATCTTCTCTCAGGTAAAATAAATAAAATTTAGTGGCAGCATTTCCTGTACACATAATTTGGCATCGTTATTGCCTCAGACATGCAGTTTGTGCCACTTGATGCACCTCATGCCTTTAAAGATGCTGGTTTTGGTAATGTGGCCATGTGGTGCCACGCCCTTTTAGCTCTGGGAACCTTTTGACTTCTTAAGACTTTACAAGGAATCGTAGGTTTGAGTTCACTCATACCTGGAATCATGTAACAAGAGCATCAGCCCACATCACCAAAACGTAGCAGTGTAACAGTCCAGAGTTAAAATATGAGACAACAAAGGAATCTTTTGTTTCGTTTGGGGCAGAGAACACACCACAAATTATGACCCATAAAAATCTACATGTTAACGCTAATATGACTTTCTAACTTTGTTTATTTTCTGTAAGTAAATTTATTTTAATGCATCTAACTCTCCTTGTTCTTTGAATATTTTTCCAAAGTCAGCAGTAACAAACAGTTCTCAAGCCTGCGACATCAGCTGCACGTTCAGCATCACATCAGATAGGCTGCACGCTGCAGCAGGATCGACGTGCAATTAAAAATAGGATGGTACGTTTTTGGATTAAGTTGGTGCAGAAATCAGCTGTTTTCTTTATATTCTGCTAAATTTTTACAAATAACTACAGCACTGTGCAAAAGTTTTAAGCAGGGGTAAGACAAAATGCTGCATAATAAGATGAAATTGTAATTGTTTATTTTTATCCATTTGACAAATGTTTCCTTCTAAACAGTGTTAGTTGCATGAAGTCTGGGATGTTCTGATGAAACAAACATGTAAATATTGCTGTTAGTTAACTAAAAAGCTGTAGAGTGAAACAATCCTGGAGATTTATCCTTCATACAGACCTGAACTCAACCTTCACTAACTAGATGCACATGAAGAATTGATGCTGTTTAAAAGTTACAGCTGATCACAACAAATCTTGATTTCATTCAAATTGTTTTCCAGTATTTACATGTTCCACCTAACACCTCTAATACTGCCCACAAATTCCAAATGAGAAGCTGCATATTCTCAAATGATGCCATAAATAAGTTTGATTTAGTATTTGAATGTTTTTTTTTTCAATAAATAAATGTAAATTAATATTGTGCACAATTTCCACCCAGATGTAACAGAAATGGGGCCACAGTCTTACATTTTATTCCAGCAGGTGACTGATTGGATCAATCAGCTCATCGATGTGAAACAAAAGGCACATAGATAGAAATTAAAATACCATAAAATCTATAAAGATCTTCAAACAGGCCACCGTTCATATAAACACCTCAAGATCCTGATTTCTGTCTTTGGAGAATTTGTGTCAACTGTTTTTTGTTCAGCCTGTTTAAGGGTCACACCCTAAAATTTACAAATCATTATACTAAGCCTTTTTCCTCTGTGAAATCCCTCAATGTGCTCCTTCTAACACCATTGTGCTAATAACCTGCCCTTATATATTATACAGAAAGACGTTGGATCTGATGATTCCAGCTCCACCACCTTCACCCTCCCCCTGGTGTTTTCCTCGCCTGAAGGTGGGCCAGCTTGATGCCGCTGCTGGGAGACTATTGGGATTAATGCTGCAGACTGACACTAATCTCATTGTGGTTGAAGCTTTGGAGAGATTGTGTGTGTATGTGTGTGGTGGGGGGGTTATACACCCACTTTACTCTCACTCCCGAATGCTCGTATTTGCGGCACCAATCCGTTGGGACTTCGAAGCCCGTGGAGGGATTTGTGTAGTAGATTTTCTCGCTCATTGCTCATCTCTTGGGTGGTTTGATTGGATTTTTTAACAGCTAATAATCAGAATGAAAAGGATATTAAATCCAAATAAACACCCATGATATTTATGACAAAGTCTGAACTTCAGATGAAAACATATAAATCAAGCTGCACCATTTTGCTTTTATACTGCCAATAAATCAATTTTTAATAATTCACTTCACTGATTAACGCATGTTCTCTGTTCGAGATGAATGATATCTGCAGCTTTTATCAATTTCAAGAGCTGCTGTCACTATATTTAGCTTATATAGCCAGTGTTTCCATGGCTACAACAGTTAAAGTGTGGTGAGGACAGCAAACCTATAAAACATGACTGTAAATTCATGCATGTGTCAAGCTAAAGAATTGTGTCCACCTGCATCCTATAAGAAATTTCCACCCACCCGCTGCCTGCATCCCCTTTTTAAGCGGTTTTTCCAAGACAGAGTCTACTTTCAACAATTTTTAGAAAAAAGCTGCTTTTTTAAAGGTTTTTTTTCCATGAAACCACTGAATCTATATCACTAAACATAAGATATCGTAAATAAAGCAACAATGGCGTAAAGCCCCATTTTAGTGTAAGTGTCAGATTTTACTTTCACTCAAAGTGAACTACATACATTCTCTTCATGTGTCATTAAACTAAAATCCAACCATAAAACTTCATATTCACCCTGAGTGAATCTATTAAAGTTGACCTTTAGTCCTGATCGTGGCGCTCTTTGGAAAAGGTGAGCTCCCGGGAAGATGACGACACCCACCCTACACATTTTTGCGACACAAGTCAACAGCCCAGCAGGCTCATGTTACCACTGTTCTTGCTTTAAGTCGACAAAAGGCCAGGTCAGTGCTGGTACAGCCCTGTTTGTAGTAAACACAAAAAAAGTTGGAGAAAGGAAAAGAAAATTCCAAAACAGAAGATGAGGGAGAATATTATTAAGGTAAATAGATTAGCTTAGGAGCATCATGCTTCTCTGAAGTCCTAACGTCAATAGGAAAGTAATGAACTTGAGAACTTGTTTGAAATTCTACAACATCATTCCAAGCTAATGAACTTGCAAAAATAAAAGAAGTTTTAATCTTTTATTCCTTTTTTTCATTTGTACAATTAAAGCTGAACAAAATGTTTAAAGTCCTAAAGTTGAAAGATTTCATGTAACCCTCACAAGGTTTTGTATTTTTCTTCAAACAATCCCAGAATATGAACTCTGTGACTTGTGCAGGTCACTTCAACAGAAACAGGACAAAACGAGAAATCCAGAGAAACTCAAATCTAAAACCCGACTTTCTTTTATGAGGGTCACCAGTCGCTTAGTCACTTCCTTAAAGGAGCTCTTTCAGGTGCGGTTACGAGGGATCCAGCATGCAGCCGGGGATTGAACCTCTGCCTCTGAAGAGCAGGTCATAAATCTATCTCCCTCCTCCAGTCTTACTGCCGACGTCATTGTCAATCTGCTACAACATATTGGCCCTCCTTTCGCCTAAATCAAGATTTATAACACATTTTACAATAAGGCCCAGCTGGACTTCAAACATAAGCTGCACAGAGAAAAGCAAATACGGCTGAGGGGGGCCTCCTGATCAATTCAACAGCTGTCCCATCGGCCAGCTTAACGAGATCGGATAAAAAGCACATACACGTGTAAGATCGACTGTCGTATCTGCAGAAGTCCAATATGTTTCACCTAATGCACCTCTGGTTCTGTAACTTCTCTCTAATGTGTGAAACTGTCAAGGTTTTTAAATCAGTTCATCAGAGTCTGTTCTGCTTTTCTGCGTCTGCAGCCGGAAAACAGTAAAAACGGATCATTTATGAATCTTTTCCCATCAGAAACACTTCAATCTGTGTTGCAAATTTGATTCTGCATTTCAAATATAGGGCGTAATACCGAGAAAGCTAAAGTAAATACAGAAAACTTTTTGACAGCTGCTGGATTTCAACCAGACAACTAAAAAATGTGTTTTCATTTGAAGAAAAACAGATTAAAGTGGAACTAAAATATGTCCATTTTTCTCCTTATGTTGATTCTAGAGACTGTGTCCTGTCATCTGTATAAAATGTTTCCCACATAATTCTTCTTATATTACATTAAGCACCTGTACAAAACATGAAAGGTGGTCTACGCTTGTGCTGACTTGAAAACCTCCCACCTGCTCTATAAAAAATGCTGATTCTTTAATCTTTAGGGGTTTCTGGTGAATGTTTCTACAAGCTTTAGAACTGCTGTGGTTTCATTTAACCTCAGTATTTTCTTATTGTAATACAGAGTCTGGAGGTTATTAACACAGTCCCTTTTGTGACTCACTCACTGGCTTGGAGACATAAAATTGCAAAAACAAAAACATGTAATTAGAATTAATTAGGATCACAATAATTTTTGAATGAATTTAACAGATCAGAATGACAAAGCAGAAAGTTCTTTACGTTCCTGTTGACATCAGAACTGAGCATTATGCTCATCAAAGGTAATCTATCTACCTTAATAATATTCTCCCTCATCTTCTGTTTTGGAATTTTATTTTCCTTTCTGACTTTTTTATTATTTTCAGTTGCAGCCCAGTGAGATGTTACATTTAAGCCTTGTCCACCTGAAAACACTGATTTTCCAAAGTGAACTTTTAGACTTTCTATAAATATCCATATGAATATAGCATCATTTTCAAAGGGTTGTATTTTGGCTGCCTATGAAAATGCAAGGATCATAATACAAGATGTTTTTGCTCTAGAACTCAACAAATATACCTAAAAGAAGTTTGTGTGGACGTTAGACTGAAACAATAAAAAATGTAGCTTGATAAAGTGGCAGCATATTAGTAATCATCACTGTGTAAAAGTATTTAACAAGCTTTCACTCTTTTTAGCGGCTCATAAAAAGCAGGAGGCTGACATCATGGAAGCAGCTTCGCTTCATTTTTATAACGCAGCATTCTTCACATTCCACTCACAACAATAGATAATCTCATGTCCGCTCTCTGGCCGATCAACCCGTTTACACTTCCTCATCAGATCATGGTTTATTCAGAAGAAACAGCCAGAATGGTGAGAACAGGAACTGCAGCTTTCTCCTCCACCGCGTCCATCAAATCCACAAACAACTGGGAAAGAAATCCGAGTGAGGAGCCGGAACAACCTGAGGCGGACCAGCAAACCGAAGCTGAGGAAAAGGCACAGAGGGGCTTGTGACTTTATGATGACACCAACATGCAAACTTGAGGTCATTTGTAAACATCAAAGCTTTTTGGTCACGGCTCCGGGGCAAACCACAGTTTGGTTGGTCAGAATCTTGCTGCGCTGCTGGGAAGCAAAAAGCTTTTTTACGCAACATCTCAATACCTTCAGAGTTCAAGCTCAAGAAAATGAGTCTAAATAGTTTCAGTATGAGCCACTCTGTAGCAGCTGGTGTGTTGTGGGCTCAAGTTGCAGCCTGGTATTGCATAAGACTCTATGGATAAAAAGCTTTTTTAACAGGGCACGTTATAAATAAAACTACAGAAAGCATTTGTTGACAGAAGTTTAACTCGTGCCTCGGCACCTCTGTTGGAGATGTTTGTGACCACAAGCATCTAAGCAACATTTTCTACAACTTTCCCTGAAATATTTTACATTTTTCTCTGAAAAATGCCCTGGTTGCTAACAATGCCAAGGCCATTTGCAGGTAAATCAATAGTTGTACCTGTGCAGGTGCCATAATAACATCAAGAGCCATCTGACAGCATTATAGCTGTTTAAGGTGCACAAAAAGGAACAGAAGGCCCATATGTCATCCTCTCTTCATAAAGACTGGAGCTCTGTGTTATCAGCTGCACTCACCTGTAAAAACCTATAAACTACATTTGTCTCACTTTTTTATGACCATTTTTTGTTAACCAAACCAAAAACTTATGGCTATAAAAAGAGATAAGGGAGGTAATATTCACCATTACAAACAGAACACTGGCAGAACATTTGAGGCCATAATGAAGACAAACACAATGAAGCGCAAAATGAATAATGTTTCTGTAAAACACACAAACAGCTACAGATTCTTTCTTTCCAGAGAAACAAATCCAATCACAAAGAGCCATCAAGCACTTTATGTCAACAAGTGACAGAATGAGAAGCAGAGGGTATATGGAGCTAGTGCCATTGTGTCTCTATGGACCCACTGCAGACACAACAGGTGTGTCAATATGACAAGCATTCAACCAGTCCACCATGTCTGCCTCCCGTGAACAATGAATAAATATAGATGCTCTCCATTTTCATTCTCAGTTGGGCAGTTATCTCAAGGAAGTGACAGATGAGATGTAAATATGCTAAAATCAAGTAAAGTTATGCTTTAAAGCAGCTGTTTAAGTCATGTGTCATTTTATCTTTATCAGTCTAATTTCTAGCGTGTGTGCGTGTGTTTAATCTGCCTTCTTTTTACACTGTGTCGTTTTCCGCCCCACGCAGATTCACGCTGTCCTCCAGTTAGTTTGACCGCCAGGCGCATCGCTGCCTCCATTAAACCGAGTCTTTCATCTTCATCCTGGGACTCCAAGGCCGCAAGTGTGTCGATAGACCTAACTGATTTACATACAGCTGAATAGTCATGCCTCCCGCACACAACACGAACGAGGGACACGTGCCACAACAATAGGGAGGCGCGCAGCCATTAACGTAAGATAAATAAAATGGGGTGGGCATGAAGGGGCGCACGCCACCAATAAGATGAAGCACGCCCAGAATAACAAATCGGGATAAAAGCTGTGAGATAATAAGATCCGAGCGTTCCTGCGTAAAAGCTGCTCCATTCTGAGGCACGTGCTCTAGATCTGGTGTGGTTCCATGTTCACCTGAAAAACAAACAGCACCCCACCTCCAACATGAGCTAAAACAACTTTAAACATCCTCTTTAATCTAATTTCTGCCGTCATTGTTTGTGATCCATCCCGGGGGAGACTCACATGTGCCCCCCCCAGCGCGTGCTGTCTCTGGGAAGACGCGCCCTCAAACACTGAACTGAGGGTCTAATTGGGCGTGCAATTGAGTCGAACCGAGGGCAAGCGAGTGCATGGAGTCGGACACTAATTGAATTTGTCCTCTCGAAGTTTCCTCTCTATCAAACTACCATGTCTCTTTGCGCACCAAAACGTGTAAATGTGCACGCACGTGCGCTGAAAAAGAGTCTACATATGTTATGTGTTTTGATAATAACCGCCCCGTGCCCGCGCGCAGCCAGTCATCTCGATGCCAGTGGGTATTAAATCTGGATAATTGTTGTTGGGGTGGAAGGGAAGGGGGTGAAGTGGGCGGTGCCAGCCGTGTGAGTGACAGTTTATGTAATGAGCGGCTCAAGTCTATATATCTGGGAGGAGATACACTACGATTCATTCACTAGTAATAAGGAGCGTGTTGAACATCCGTGGCGCACTGACGCACCGAGTTTAGCACCAAAACAAGCTCTGAGCCTCGCACTTTCCGCGGAGTGACACATTGTGGAGTACAGGATCGATCAAGGAGAGGACGCCTGCTGTGGATATTGGTCTTCCATCACCTTTGGATAACTTGGAGATTTGGAAACGCTTCCTCTGGACGCTTTTAACGCACGGCAACAAGGAGCGACTGAGAACTCCCCTGGAGTGGAGGATTTATTTGTGTTTTTCATTTTCCCCCCTCCCCCTCTCGTCCCAAAAATTGTTTGTCTTGGTGTAAAATACTGGGAATAAGAAAGCTTCGTTGTTTTATTTGCTGGTGACGCGGCTGCCCGGGAGAAACAAGAAGGATGGCAGCCTGGTTCACCTTTACCGTCGCGTTCAGCACCACGTTGATATCACAGGTATGAAGGAGGATACATGGAGCTCCTGGAGCCTCCGAGAAAACACATGGAGGCCAATTTCATTTGATTTAATTTGCTTTTTGATTCACCCAAACAGAATGGGCTACGGCGTTATTCTTAAATAATATTTCCTTCTCTTTTTAGGTGTTTGGCTCGGGAGTTTTTGAGCTGGATCTCCACGAATTTAAAAACCACAAAGGTTTGCTGGCGAACGGAAACGCGTGCAAGCCCAGCTGTAGGACTTATTTCAAAATTTGCTTGAAGAACTATCAGGCTGTGGTCTCGCCAGGTGACTGCATCTTTGGAAGTACAATGACACCAGTGCTGGGGACAAACTCTTTCAGCGCCAAGGACAGTGGCACTTTACAGAGACCGATTCAGATCCCGTTCAAGTTTGGATGGCCGGTAAGGGCGTGGAGCGCGCATGTATCCACTCTATTTATTTCAGTCACTGATGGTTATGTTGTTGTTGTTGTTGTTGTTGTTGTTGTTGTTGTTGTTGTTTTCGGGAAACGAACAGCGGTGCATTTTAGGAGCGCACCGATTATTGGTCGGCTCTTTAATCCATATCATTAGGTAATGCTCTGCGGACAAACAGATTGCGCTGCTCTGAATGTTGTTCTCTACAACTGCAGTGGTCACTGAATGTCCACTTATATTATCAACTGAAATTAATTTCTGTCAAATTTATTAAAACCTAAGATAAAAGAATACATTCAACCCAAATTCTTAATTATGAGTCAAATTAAACCCCAAAGTCCGGATTACTTTTTTTACAAGTATTATATTAATTGCATGTTTTTCTCCTCAGGGGTCGTTTTCATTAATAATTGAAGCTTGGCATTCACCTTATGAAAACCTACCTGTAGGTAAGTATAACCACAGGAGGGAGCTCTCATATCAGCTGCTTTTCTTTTGTTTTTCACAAATTCTGAACTATTTAATATTCATTTTTCTCACTTAACATTTTCTCCTCATCTGCATGTCAGTTGTTCATGATTTCAGACAATTTTCACGCCTATTCATTCCTTTGTTATGAACTTCAGAACACCTTTTTCATTCTTATACCTCAATACAATTGAACTTCCTCTGGTTTATTTTTGGCGTGGGAAAGAGCTGTGGGCTTTGGTGAGAATACACAGTCCCTGCCAAAAGCCCCTGACTACATCTTCCTGTATTTTACACCTTACTCTGTTCTGCCCTTCTAGAAGAGGGAACTAGGCCTGGGAATTTTTTTTTTTTTTTGCTGATTAGAGAGAGGAAATTTTAACCAGAGTTCATCTTTCATCTTAGCTGTAAGAGGTTTGATAAGGGATGCAGCTTGGTGATAGTGAAAGTGGGGGAGTTCAGAACTTACATGCCATCCAGTTGTTGAAATAAAGGCATGATCACTGCTAGAGAAGGTTTGCATTACTATTATTTTCATCTTTTCAGATACCAACAACCCAGACTTCATGATTAGCATTTTTGCCATCCAAAGACAGCTGGGTGTCGGAACCGACTGGTCTCAGGATACACAAACTGGAGAGCAGACGGAGCTGAGATACTCCTACAGGTTCATCTGCAATGAAAGTTACTACGGGGAAAGCTGTTCCAAAAAGTGCTCGCCCAGAGATGACCGCTTTGGCCACTTCACCTGCACCAGAGATGGACAGCTGTCCTGTCTTCCTGGCTGGAAGGGGCAATACTGTGAAGAACGTAAGGAATCAACTAAAGACTGATGATGTTCTTGCCTGTAGGGTTTTCTAGAAGCAGACTCTTCTTGTTGTGTGTTAGTTTTTATTGCTGTGCTGAGCTTATTTTATTTTTGAATCTGAGATCACGCAGGAGTTTCTGGATGCTTCTAATCACAGAAACGTTTGTCACCATAATTGTACATGGGCTCTTCTCCTTATAATGAGTTGGAGAAGTTTGATATTTAAGTGGTGCCTAAGAAGTCATCATTAAGGTTTTGGGATGTTGAGAACTTTCACAAGGCAGAATGGGATCTCGAAGTCTGGTGATGAAGACAGTTTTGGTGCTGAACAAGTTCCTCCTGAATCTTTATCTATTATTATATCAATTCATATAATTCTGAGTTGGTTGTGGCTTTTTGAACACACATACAGTTTAGAATGAAAATATTATACTCCAGCAAACCAACTTGGCCACATCGGGTTTCGGAAAGCTCTGAAATGAGGCCCGATGCCATTTGGCTCCATCACACCAAAAGGGCCTCTCTCACCAAATACCAATTAATCAAAGAGTAGATTGGAAGGAGGCACTGTGAGAGTAATGGTTACCATGTGCTGGATATGTGACCACATGGGTGACGGAGGATCTGTCATCTGTGTCACATGGTGGTGAAAGAGAAACTGGCATGTGCTATTTTGACTGTGGCGCCAAATTCTAACCAGATGGGCTCACGTGTTGCAATTACATACGCATCAATCGTTGCTGACTTCAGAAAATATACATGAGAAAGACAGACTGAGCATATTTTAGACACCATAATTTATACTCGTCCCACACATAAATCTGAGCACGTCTGGTCATTTTGGGTTCAGTCTACATGCTGGAGGGTTGTTTTGAACTTTCTGAATGTTAGAAATATAATTTCAGTGAAAATAAAAGGGAGTTAGAAATTCACACTAATTAATACTTAAACAAATGAAGCTGATACAACAAGTTAATTTAACATTTTAGTTCAAAGGTGAACATTCACCTGAAGAAAAGGGCAGTTTAAACGATGAGCTTGTGCTTGATAAAACCATATTTTATCCCATCAGGGACACGCGCGTGCTCAGTAACTTAATCTGCACATGAAGAAGGGGGTGCGCAGGCATCAAGAGGAGGAGTCCACGCGATTGCACGCGCCAAGGTTAATCGCGGCATTATTATCCGCCACGCGCCACCAATGTTTTAGCCCCTGCCATTGTTGGGCGTGCGGTAGTAGCAGCTGCAAATATGGTTGTGGCAGACCACAAACAACAATAGTGACAGCTGTCTGCTATTGAGAGCAAGCATCTGTTCTGGAATAAAGCAGGCGCTTACTGTCAGGCCGCCTGATATGTTGTCCTGCAAGTCGGGTACACTTAAAACAGGACAAGCAAATATTCTCAGCCTGAACACACACACACACACACAGCATCAACCCCTCTGAGGGAGCAGCAGGGGGGTGTGGCTGACAGGTTCAGATCAAATGACCTAAGTTGAGATGAACTGAAGCCTCGTGCATTTCAACACCTCATAGTTGGCTATTTCAAGAAAATAAAAGTTCTTTATCCTTGGTTGTGATTATGGAGCATTAATGGATTAACTGACTTTTTTTTTACAAGCTGTTATTTTTAACTGTTTCTGTTTTTTAAAGATTTCAAAAGTGACTGTAAATCTTTTCTAAAACAAGCAACACAGAGACTTATCCATGTTTTTCTTTTTGTTCTAGCTATTTGTCTTGACGGATGCAGCGAGAGAAACGGAAACTGCTCCAAACCCGGAGAGTGTGTGTAAGTATTAATAATTATGAAGTGTTGAAATATGTTTTTGGCTGTTGTGTATGAAGGAGCACATGGGAACAGACTTAATTTCAGGTTGAAAGTCTCTCTAAACATCCTTTCCAACAACAGAAATGTTTTGAAAATTACCAGCTGCTGATTTTGTGTTCATGTAATTCATTAAGAAAATCCGAAGTTCACACAAAATCTACCAAAACTTCAGTCTCAGATCACTCTGGTTTCCCTGCATCACTCAGTGACTTCTCTGCTTCCCGTGTTCCCTTCCTGTCACTAGCTCGTCTCATTCCCTCACTCACCAGTGAGAATAATTCACATACACACACTCATCCTCTAACTGGGAGGAATTCCTCCTGAAGTCCACTCTAACCTCGTTTTATATTTAAATCCATCATTTACACCATGTAAACTGACCCACATTAGGAATAAATCCTTAGGGTACCAAACATGGTAACATGGCTGCTTCTGTGGCTTATTTTTTAACCTCCGTTTGCAAATATCTGTTTCATCATGTGGTTGAGAAAGTATAAGTAAGAACAATTGATTGGCTTTTTCAGTATTTTTCTTAAGGTCTGATCAAATTTGACACCAAATCTATAAGGAAGGTTGATTATAGTTAATGATAAAATAATGTTGCTGTTTATGCTCGATTTCATATGGTATCTGTAATACATTAAGGTATCATGTAATCATCTTTAACTGCGGAGGAGCAGCTGCTAAATGTTGCATGACTGATCCCTGATTTCTTTAAATGAGCAAACTCTTATAATAAGGCTGTTTGCTTTCATCAATCAAAGTCCATGTTGTTTAAAGAGCAGATAATCTGTGTTATTTGCCACTGACGATAGGAAAAGTAAGTAATCAAAAACTGTATGTTGTCACTTTTCAGATGCAGGAAAGGTTGGCAGGGCACTTTCTGTGACGAGTGTAAGAAGCACCCGGCCTGTAAACACGGTACCTGCCAGCTGCCGTGGCAGTGTAACTGCCAGGAGGGCTGGGGAGGCCTATTATGTGACCAAGGTACACCACACAACTTGGACCACTGCTGCTGCTCCTTTTTAAAAGAAGCTCTCATATTACGTGTGCACTTGTTTTCATTTGAATTAACTTGAAAGCATTAGTAAATTAGGTTTCCTGTGAAGCTGTATTCATAGCTTTACACACACATCTGAGCAGAAAGCTCTTTTTCCTTCCTCAGACTTGGTGTAAACAAACCCTCTCCTCTGCCTCCAGATTTGAACTTCTGCACCCATCACCATCCCTGTTTGAATGGCGCCACCTGCATGAACACGGGACAAGGGAGCTACACGTGCACGTGCTTGCCTGGATTTACAGGGGTTAACTGTGAGCTGGAGATGCAGGAGTGTGACAGCAACCCCTGCAGGAACGGAGGGATATGCACAGTAAGTCAATAATATTGTGAAACCTGTTGTTTGGTAACTTTTCCCCTCATTGGCTCATTTTTTATTTTGTTTTTATTTTTTGCTTTTTCTTTGGATTTTCCAAGAACTTGGAGAATGGCTACATGTGCACATGTCTCAAAGGTTTCGAGGGGTCTCACTGTGAGCACAACTTGCTGACATGTGCCAACTCTCCATGTTTCCATGGTGGTAAATGTTGGGAGAAGGACAACGGTCGTAGCTACATGTGTGAGTGTCCCCCCGGCTACACGGGACTCAACTGTGAGAAGAGAGTGGACAAGTGCACGTCGCTTCCCTGCTCGAATGGTACGGTCTTCCTTTATACCCCCTCCTTTCTGAACTTCCCTTGCCCCCCCCCAAATTCCTGCTACTGGAAGCAGCATGGAACAACAGGAATTGTTGGGAACTTGGTGTCTATTGTCCTCCATGTAAACACTCAACAGCTCGGAGCAGCGGTCTGTAAATGCCACCATTGCTGCGGCTGCAGTTGTTGTTGAAAGAGGACAAATCTCTGAGCGCAGTTTGGTTTCTGTTTTCTTATAAACATGGAGCGTTCTAGGATTGTTCTGTGTGGGGAGAACAATATGCAGTGTGTTGTGGTCACACTTGATTTGATGGAGATGTGTGAACTCAAGGGCCCTCACAGGAGGTCTTACTTTGGTTTTGAAATGCCTCGATGTTGAAACGTTTCTCACTCTCTCAGTCTGTATGTGTTGATACTCACTGTCCACCTCATCTCCTGTAGGTGGACTCTGTCTGCTCCAAGGAGGCATGCGCATGTGCAGCTGCCGAGCAGGATTCACTGGACAGCGATGTGAGATAAACATCAATGAATGTGCCGGTAAACCCTGCCTTAACGGAGGAACTTGCCAGGACCGGATCAATGACTACTTCTGCGCTTGTCCAGCTGGATATGGCGGGCGCAACTGTGGCAGAGTCCTGGATGAGTGTACCCTTCAGCCTTGCCTCAATGGGGGGGTTTGCACTGGAGGTGGTGGACCAGGAAAGCCTCCAGTGACCTGCGCCTGTCCTTCCGGCTACACGGGGCCTCGCTGTGAATCCATCATCCCCCTTAGCGAAGACAGCTTCCAGTGGTTAGCAGTCTCCCTGGCTGTGGGTCTGGTGGCACTGCTTGTGCTGTTGTGCATGGTGGGCCTGGCTATAAGGCACATCCACAGGCAGGCACAAGGACAAGGAGGCGAAACAGGGACTATGAACAACTTATCCAAGGTCCAGGGGGATAACTTGATCCCAACGTCCCAACTGAAAAACACCAACCAGAAACTCAGCCTGGAGGTGGACTGTGATTCAGAGAAATTGAACTTTATCCATAAAAACTATCACTTGGACTCTTACAACTCTACATCAAAAGAGTTCAAGGATGAAAAGTCAAAAGAAGATAAAAGTCTTATTTATGACAAGTGTTTAGAAGATAAACTGCCTTTGAGTAGAATGTACAGGTAAGAAGAACGTCCACAACAACCCTCACTCTTGTTCTGATCATGTTTACTTCAGTTTTATAACATTTCCTCATCTCCTTCATGCAGAAAAGCATAGATGTAGACCCTAATGAGTAGAAATATTCACAAGAGTCATTCAGTAGTATCACTTGTTTGTTTTAACCATTAGTTTGGTTTTACAAACTTGAAAAAACATTGTGTTGTTCTACATTTGCAGCAACTCGCCCTCTGCACTTCTCCATGCATGTACATGTACAATGAACAGCTCCTCCATGTGAATTTAGTTTGCATTAACACAATGTATGATTTGTGTTTGCAGTGAAAAGCCAGAGTGTAGGATATCTACAATATGTTCCTCGAGAGACTCTATGTACCAGTCGGTATTTGTTATAGCAGAGGAGAGGAGGGAATGCGTCATAGCAACAGAGGTAAGCCAAAAAACAAAAACTGCTTCATCTGCATTGCCTTGGATCATTTGTTTCCAGAAGATTACATCGTCCCAAATGGGGTTATCCAGCAGGGATGTTGCTATTTGAAGAGATTGTAGGTTGTTATTTACACCTAAAATTGGGAAATTCTAGACATATTTATTCTTAGTTCCTGTAAGTTCTGCTAGTCACTCTTTATCTTGGCCATATGATGACCTAAAACTCTAATTTATAATGATTTCTCACATATGTTTGGCTTAGCTTGGTCCCAGAGGGTCTATGTTTCACTGTGGTGGTGTTAAGTAGATTTTTTTTAAATATGTATTTTTTTCAAAGTTAATATAATGAGAATAGCTTCTGAGATATCACAGTGCTTGAAAGATCTGTTGTTTTCATTTAGTTGCATCATGCTTTGCAGTTGGTTTGACTCCAGTTTTCCTTTTTCCCACCAGGTATAAACTGTGAGAGGTCAGAAAGGTTTGGACGGAGGACTGAGATACAATCGAGCCAGAATATAATATATTCTGGATTGTTTACAAATG
Source organism: Pachypanchax playfairii (assembly GCA_006937955.1). Taxonomy (NCBI): domain Eukaryota; kingdom Metazoa; phylum Chordata; class Actinopteri; order Cyprinodontiformes; family Aplocheilidae; genus Pachypanchax; species Pachypanchax playfairii. The sequence continues at coordinate 109,667 of SSNP01000141.1, forward strand.
CTGAAAAAGAGACTGGAGATTGTTTGAGATGTTCGTCGCTGCTTTGGAACTCTGAAGAACTGGAGGGGGCAGAAACTTCTGCTCAGAAACAAAACAATGGTCAAGTGATTGAATGCAAAGCATGTACAGTGAAGGACCTTTTTCAGTTGTGTCAAAGGTCAAACAGACTCGTGAAGAGATGAGACCTGATGACTGACAGAGCATCGGTGAAACACTCCTTCATAATCAAGGCCACTGTGGATTGTGAAAGGAGGCTGGATTGTTGTCACCCATATCTGGCCTGGACTTGTTTGATAATCATGATGACTTTGAGAGCCAACCAATCAGTAAAAAGAAAAGGTGCCTAAGATTTGACCCCTCCAAATCACCCCCACCTCCCCAAAAATCACTCCTGCCAGCTTTGCCTGCTATGCAAGACTCAGGGTCGAGAGGAGTGAAGTCACCCCGCTGTCACAATCCAACTTCAGCAACACTGAGAGAAAAGCGATGAAAAGTAATCTTCGACTGTCAATCATGTGAAAATGATTGGTTGGGTTTCACCAGCGTGAGGGTGGAGATTGTATGCAGCCCAAAATTCACTAGAAGCCTTAAAAGAGAGGGTTTGAATGCTAAATTTGTGCCCTTGTCTGTTCTTGGTTCATTTGCACTACAAGAAGAAAAAGGAGAGAATAAGAGAAAAGGAAGGGGGCGGGGGTCTTTTTAATCAACAGGTATTGGAGCTCAATAGTCTGTGCAGTGCCAGCCGGATCCAAGAGAGTCTAGGCATAGAAAAGAGTTTTTTATGCAAGAAAAATGAAACTAAACAAAAAGAAGAGACTGTCACACCACTGCCTGCCTATAATAAAACTTCAAACGCAGAAGAACCAATAATGTAATGTTTTTAATGATTATTTCCAGAGTTTAATTTAAATATGACACTGTTCTTTATATGTTTTATAATATTATTTTGTATATAATGCATATTTATAAGGACCAAACTTCTGAAAAATAAAACTTCCTTGAAAACTGTCAGTAAATGGAAAAGGGAGATTATTTTTATGTGTTTTTAAATAATGACATTGACAAACAAATGATGCTCAACTGGGTCTTGTGTTCTTTTATACTTAGAGCTTACATATTTGATCCTGAACTTTACAGATATCAAGGGTTCTTGAATTGTGGACAGTTCTTTAACATGAAATCCAGCTGATTTTATATGTGATTTTATTTTGGCGGTACATGGAGAGACAAAAACATCCCCCGCCTGTAGCATCACTACCTCATGTAATTCCTGGAAACGCTTGTTGGCTCACATCCCTGTCACCTACTCCTCATTCTCTCTCTCTCTATCTCTCTCTCTCTCTGGCCCCTAAATTGGCTTGAAATTCAAATCCGTTTCCACGGAAACCACCCCCTCAAGCTGGAAATGGTGAAACAAAGCCAGGCGCAGGGCAAAGGGGAACCTCGGCCCCTCACCCCCTCATAATGCTTGCACACACATCCATGCACAGACACACAGCCAGCCAAGCAGATGCTGTGGGGGGGGGGGGGTGCTGAGTGAGTTTGTGGTGCAGACAGCAGCATATGCCATGCCTCTCACACCGTGTGCATGACCCACAGAGTGCACAGAACTCCTCCCATTAAAAAAAACCCACTCAGGCTCCCCAACTGCCTGCCTCCCCCTCAGGCTTGGGAGTGATATTTCAATGCTTGGTTCTGAACCACCCACACCAACAGACAAAGCTGGGAGAGAACCTGGCACTGTAGTGGATGTGAGCAGAGAGGAAACCAGATGAAGAATTCACACAGATAAAAAAGATCTTTCTATATCGGAACAATCAGATCAGATAAGACTGATCAGACAATAAAATGATAGTAAGCACCAGCTTTAAATGGATCCCAGTCGGTTTTTGTTTTTTTGTGTATCATCCAAATTATCTAAATGTCTTCTGATTCCAATTAACAGGAATCCTGCAACAGTCAACACCCCCTAATCAGCAGCAATCAACACTCAGAATCCTGTCACACACACTTCCTGTCAGCTGCTTGACCCTGGGCATCCTCATCTAAAAGTTTGTGTGTGTGTATGTGCAAAAGAATCAAATGATAAAGTTTGGGAAAGGAAGCTTCTGGCTTCGCTCACAGAAGTTTCCAGAATGATTAATTATCCTATTAAAAGGTCCAGCATGCTTTGGTCTGTTACCTGTATCCTCAAGTTTTTCTTCCCACCATCATTACACACTCACAGACAGACACACACCCTCATTCACACTAGATCGCACATGCTAGGTCTCTGCTCTTTGGCCTATGGGTGTCCATAACATCGCCAGCCATTTTCATTGTGTTATAATCACAGCATCCTGTTTGTGACCCAGTGACATCAGTTCCCGTTTCCTCCCTGATTAATAAACGCAGAACATACCCGCACAGGCCAGCAGATTTTCTCACGCATCGCTTTCTTTTATTCTGCAGCTCACTCAAACAGATGACTTGGGATTTCAGGAAACAACCTGCCAAACAAGCTCAGGGTGCAGACAAACATGATAATCAGCAGTACTGCTGTGAAGGAAATTCATGATTTGCTGTCACTGGCCAAGCAGATTTCCAACTCAGTATTTCCTATTTTGTGTGCAATCGAGGAATGTGGAAGTTTGTCTTCTGTTTTTGTTTTTAAAAAACACAATCAGGACTCGAAAACTGCTCCATGGAGATGATTCAGTATTACAGTCGTAAATCATGCAAACATTGTTTAAATGATTTATTTAGCTGGGCATGTTTATTTTTTTAATTTTCATATATTTTCTACAGTGGCTTCAGGAGAAAAAACTAAAATAAAATATGCATAAAAACAGAAACATCACAAACTAATGACCAATGACATTATATTAAAATACAAAACATGAAAAAGCCCATTGGCATTTCAAATATAAATCAGAAAATGCTGTTTAATTCAAGATTTGATTAAAAGCAGCAATATTCGCAGACAAATATTCAAAAACCACAAAACTAGCATTTTAGAAAAACTGTTAAAATGCTGTTGGTTTGTTAAATATTAAAACAATACAAGTAACATTATTTATTAATATTATTATTTTAATATCATACCAAATTTGTTGTTTCTAAACTGTTCTTGTCATATTTTTGGTGAATATTTTCCTTCCAGTCAAAGATGTTTTAATCAGAAACAAATAATTGTATCAGGTTTGTTTGTCAGTTCGTATTTTTTTGGCATCATAAATTACAGAAAAATACGGAGCCAGATCTGATGAAACTGGATGGAGAGTTTGCAGTTAAAGGAAGAGTCCATGAAATCCTTCCAATGAAGAGCTCTTTTTCCAGATTATTCTGGGATGTTCTCTTATAATCATTTTTGTTTTGTTGTCAATGTTTGCCATAATTCCCCTGAACACCCTAAATTGTTGGTCTATTTTTAAAGATAGATTGATCCTGCACTTGCAGCAGTTAACTCATTAACACCCCCCCCCCCCCCACACACACACACACACACACACACACAACCAGTGGATGATCAACAGATGCATTCAGTTAAAATTGAGATTTGCAATTAAATTTACACGTTTTTGCTGTTTCAACATACTATTTTGAAGAATCAGACTTAAAACTCAAAACTCAAGTACTTCTGGTACTGAGAGGATGGAAGTTGTGTAAAGTTACTTTTTACACTGCATTTGCTACAGCTTGGTAAAATTATTAGACAACATGCGATAAAGTTACATCGTTATGCTGATGATACTCTCTTCTGATTAATCCAATCATTTACCGTGCTCAGATTACAAGGCATAATATTTTAAATTAAGCTTAATTTTCTGTTACTAAACTCAGACAGTCAGAGGTTCTAGTTCTGGTGGAGGTTTCTTCCTGTCCTCTCAGACCCCAGTGGGTCCAGGTAGAACTCATCCTGGTTCTGGTTCTGCTGGAAGTTTCTTAATGCAAAAGCGAGTTGTTCCATTTCCTTTGTCTCAGTTCGTGCTGCTCGGCTCGTGCTCTAGTGATGATTCAACGCTTCTCCTGATTTTCTTAGATTGGAAAATTTCACTACACTAATGGGTGTGAAATTGACTTGTTGTTTCTGTATAGCACCTTGAGATGACTTTTATTGTGAATTGGTGCTGAATAAATAAACTGAACTGAGATTGAGTTGAAGTTGTGTACATGGCATATTTATTATATTTTATATGCTCAGACAGCCATCTCGACCCACTGCTGTGATTAGTGTCACTCTGCTGTAGAAATTCTGTGCACTTGTTACAAAAATGTGAATTGAAAATTGTTGGATTTGTGTCATTACAAGGAGCGACTTCAGAAGGGTTGAAGAGCAGCAGGCTGATGACTCCTGACATAAACCAAACATGAGCAAATTTACCAAATATTGTAAAACATTATTTTTTTACATTAAAAGATGATGAAACTCACTGGAAGATTCACACCATATTTTTGTCCAATAAAAAGGTTTTTATTCTACTTTACAAACACAATCCTGATCCAGCAGACTGTCAGATCCAGTTTGTCTTCAGGAGTTCTGCTTGCCTCTTTAACCAGTTCCAGAACCCCCTCGCTTTCCAATCCAGTGTTATCATAAACAGATTAGCATGAAATGAATACTCCACCATCAAAATGCAAACACTGTGAGTATGGATGAAGTCTTCGGCATGCTGTGGGGAGTGGAGGTCTGAGGGAGGCTGCAGAACCAGAGACCTCCAGAAGAGAATGGACATGAAGGACATAAAGGGATGGAAGTGTGAATTGTTTGCTGCTTTAGATTTATGAGGAGCTGATACACTAGTCTGACCTCCTGTGAAGGTAGATAATGCCGTCTATTTATAGATAATCTATTTATTGAGCACAGTTGAGCCCCTGCTATCATTGTTTATCAGATCTATCAGGATTGGAAGGTGTTTCATGTTTTTCTCATTTGATTGACTTTCTGTGCAGCTGTTTTTCCAGTAACAATATCAACACTGTGTTCGGCGTATTGACTTTTTAAAAATAGTTTATTAACTGATGCTTTGTTTTTACCTTTAGTATATTTTCAGAAGTTTACACGGATTGGCCAGTGCACAGGCATTTGGGAACAAGAAGGGTGTTTGTTGAGTTTTGCGTGTCTGTGTGTATATTTGTAAAGCTATATTTGCATTCTGACCCACACAAAGCTGTGATGTGTCAGGTTGACCCTCGACTCATTTTTTTCTTGAGTTTTCATGTGATATTAAAATATGACTTTTAAGGTTTAAAATTTCGAGTGTCCTGGCCAAATAGACAGTTGCTCAAAATAGGGATGATTAAAAATTACAAAGCCACAAATTAATTTGATGTATAGTGCAATTTACATCAGACCAGCAACAACGTCACTAACATATTCAGTACTTTGGAGTTTATCATGTTCTAGTCTTTCAGTAAAGACGGATAAAACATTCTGTTCCCCATCCTGTAACATTCTGTTCCAAGTAGTGGATGATGAAATGTTGTGGGATTTTGCTGGGTTGCCTGAAATGCCTTGCTGAGTTGCATCAGCCAGGTCATGCTAAAAGAATGACAACACAGTTGGCCAATCACAAATCGAATCATGTGGAGCGACAAATCATGTTTAAAAAATAGATGTACGACACAACTCCAATTTAAACCAATGATACAATGCTTTTAGCCATAAAGCCCGCCTTATTTGGCGCACCGACCTCTGTTTGGATAAAAATGGAACTGAGGGCAAGTTATCTTCAACCTTATTGGTCAAAGCCACTGCTGTTGGCCCGCCTACTTGCTCAGGCTACTACAAATACCAGAACGGAGCTTCGCCATGTTATCGAGGAAACGCGTCGGGCGAGTGGGACCTTGAGATTCGGAAACGAAGAAAAAAGCGACGTGTTTAGAACGATTAGATCTCTAAAACCTCGATCTCCCGATTTGCATTAATTCTAATTTACAGTCTCAACTGCCGGCGCAACAGCTGGCTTCAACGGTTTTCGTCTTTTTTCTGTCATCGACAAACAGGCCGAAGCGGCTGCCATGGATTTTTAAGGCATAATGCGGCACCTCTAATGCAATGGCAATGCATAGTGCAAGGCAACATCCCCTGCGAAATACCATCTTCGCAACTGCTAAGCAGTTGGGCTCACATACCGTCCGCGGTATACCAGCGAGCCAGCCGGTACCGCTCCTCCTCGACCGGAGGAAGCTAACAAGCTAATCATCTCAGCTAGCAACATCGTTCGAAGTAAATCTGATCCATCAATTCATCTGAACGTCAACACTACCGATCACAATGAAGCCTCAAGACATCATCTGTGGGAAGAGCAGCCTGTGGATCTTCGGGTACGGGTCGCTGGTGTGGAAACCGGACTTCAAATACAAGAGGAGCGAGGTCGGTCACATCAAAGGCTACAAGAGACGGTTTTGGCACGGAGACAACTTCCACCGTGGAAGTGATGAGTTGGTAAGATGGCATCATTTTCTCAAAGGAATAAGATGTTTAACTGTTTGGCTCAGATTATGTAACCAGTTTCCATTTCTCGTTTCAGCCCGGAAGAGTGGTTACGCTCATCGAAGACGATGACGTAAGTGGAAATTTCGTCTTCCTATTGGTTGATTGAAACATGAAACTGTGGGGGTTTTATTCTGACACTCACTTTACTGTGTGTTTCCAGGCAGCTACTTGGGGCGTGGCGTTCGAGGTCTCTGGCTCACAGCTGGAAGAGTCCCTCAAATACCTCAATGTGCGTGAGACGGTGCGTGGTGGCTACATCACCAAGATGGTGGATTTCTTTCCTGATGGGGAGAACAAGTCACCTGTCTCAGCGCTGGTGTACATCGCCACCTCTGACAACCCACTTTACCTGGGACCAGCCAGCCCAGAGGAGATCGGCGCCCAGATCGCTGTGTGCAATGGGAAGACGGGTCACAACCTGGAGTACCTCGTCCGGCTGGCAGAGTTCATGAGGAACAGCTGCCCACATGTGGAAGACCACCACCTGTTCTCCATCGAGGCAGCAGCGCTGACAGTGGTGTCTTATCTGTTGGCAGCTCAGTAGCTGGTACCCTTAGTTTCACTGGCCTGTGGTAGAACCACAACTTACTGAGTCCAGTTTAGTTCTGCAGGTCCACACAACCATCTAGTGTCTGAATCCAAAAATACCACAAGTGACGAAAGGGAAGCATTAAATGTGTTTGTACACCAAAATTTGTGCAATTGTTGTTGTAAACTGTAAACTTTGTGTGTTCTGATGCCGTCCGGTTCTTTAACGGTACCAGAAATAGTGTTTTAAAACTGCAATGTACCGGATGTGACATGTCCAACTCTTTCCATCCAGTTTAAAGAGAAAATCCAATAAAAAAAATGAAAAAACTTCCAGTTGTCCTTATTCCTGGTATGAAGAGATTAGGGTGGGATATTAAACACACAACAACATGCTCCAATTTCCAGTTTAACAAACATTAAACGCGTTTCAACCAGAAGCCTGTTTGATTCAAACACACATGAACATTGTATGACCTGAGCATCTTTACAGACTGACAGTAAAACCTGGTCTAGTAAAACAGGTCTGTTAACAGCAGTTTTCCAGGTTTATCTAGATTCTATTGTATACGATGACATTAGAGTTGTTGGCTGGAATAAAACCCAGACTTGGAAGTCCTGTGTTTACAGACTCGGTACCGTAAAGTCACCTGACACATTCAGGGCAGAACCAACTAAATCTGGTCCTTGTTTGGGTAACGTACCTCAAGTAAACTAGAATTATTCTGTCATACGACTTGTTTCAGGTGCCAGAAGAAACACACATACACACACACCACCTCCAGAACAAACTGACCACTCTGAGGTCAGTGAGTCACTTCAAACAGCAGTTACATTTTTAATTTGTTGAAATCAAATTCGGACCACATGTGATTTTTGGCGGTGTGAGAACATCTTATAAATATTTTATCAGTTGTCCGAGTTATTATCTGTATTTTGCAATAAAAAGCCAAAACACGGTTGTGAAATTTTCTGAGTAAAAGATGAAACATGAAGTTCAAGTTTCGCTCTTCGGTTTCATAAAGGCAACTTTTTAAAACTTCATTTTCTATACTCACCTCCACCAGAAGCCAGAATCCTTGGAAAAAACACACGCATGAGGAGAAAATTCAAACCTTCATACTGGAAGGCACCAGTGCTACCACTGCACCACCGTGCAGCTCATTCTCAAACTATACAATATTTAAATAGAGAAAAGTTAAAGTTCCAGCAGAGCTGCTGAATGTTGTGCTGAAACTGTTTTATTACTGTAACTTTATCATTTAAAACTTTAAAACAGTTCCAACCAGTTTGAGCTGGAGCTGTTTATTACATCCTTATTGGTCTGGTGTTGGTATCGGTTGGTGTTTCCTGTCATCCAGGTTCTCCTCAGAAACACAACTGGTGGTTTTTAGTTTGAAATGCAGTGTGATGTCGTGCTTTTCCTTTTCCTCTCTTCAGATCTTCAGAGCGGTTTTCCAGATTTCCTGACTGACTTGATGAAGGTCCAGCCAGGGTGTCCACAGGTTCAAGATCTTTTTATGTCTTTGTTCCGTTTCCTTCTTTTTCTAAACAATAACTTAATTATTTCAAACTAAATGTTATGTATAAAAAATATTTCAAAATCACTTTTGTTTAACTGTGAAATATTTTACATGACAGTATTTTGTATTTGTTTGAAAATTGATACTCATTGAATGAGATCAAACATTATTTTGTGTTTTATCTTCACATCTGTCAAGTTTCTAGTAATTTTGTTTCCCCAGTCATTAGGTCACGTTTTCACCAGCGCCTGTCTACCTGTTAGCAAGATAACTCAAAAAGTTCTGAATGGATTTGGATTCAATTTTCAAGAAAGATCAGAAACGATACAAGGAAGAAGTGAGTAGATTTTGGGGGGATCAGGATCACCATCTGGATTCAGAAGGATGTTTAAGGATTCTTCATCATTGTGAGATAGAGCTGTTTTTATCATATATGTATGTAACTCTAACCTGGCTCTGCCACATCTATGTGTACCTCTTGTCAAGTCGGGGAAACACAATTTTTCGTGGGTTTGGAAAACTCCAAATCTCGCAAGAATCCATCTTGCAGAGCAAAGTTAATATAACTTCACAATAAATGGTAAAAATAAGATACAAGATGAGTTCTCAACTGGTTCTACATGATACCAAGGACTGATCTGGATCGAGGACTGATCTGGATCAAGGACTGATCTGGTTCAAGGACTGATCTGGTTCAAGGACTGATCTGGATCAAGGATTGATCTGGTTCAAGGACTGATCTGGTTCGAGGACTGATCTGGTTCGAGGACTGATCTGGATCATGGATTGATCTGGATCAAGGATTGATCTGGTTCAAGGATTGATCTGGATCATGGATTGATCTGGTTCAAGGATAGATCTGGATCATGGATTGATCTGGATCAAGGACTGATCTGGTTCAAGGACTGATCTGGTTCAAGGATTGATCTGGATCATGGATTGATCTGGATCAAGGACTGATCTGGTTCAAGGATTGATCTGGATCATGGATTGATCTGGATCAAGGACTGATCTGGTTCAAGGATAGATCTGGATCATGGATTGATCTGGATCAAGGACTGATCTGGTTCAGGGATAGATCTGGATCATGGATTGATCTGGATCAAGGATTGATCTGGTTCAAGGACTGATCTGGATCATGGATTGATCTGGTTCAAGGATAGATCTGGATCATGGATTGATCTGGATCAAGGACTGATCTGGATCAAGGACTGATCTGGATCAAGGACTGATCTGGATCAAGGATTGATCTGGATCAAGGACTGATCTGGATCAAGGATTGATCTGGTTCAAGGACTGATCTGGTTCAATGATTGATCTGGTTCAAGGATTGATCTGGATCAAGGATAGATCTGGATCAATGATTGATCTGGTTCAAGGATTGATCTGGATCAAGGATAGATCTGGATCAAGGATTGATCTGGTTCAAGGATTGATCTGGATCAAGGACTGATCACAATCAGAAGTGTGTTAATGGATCTGACGTTCCTTCTAGAGTTCTGGAGCTCGATCCAGAAGAAAACCATCAATAACTACCGAACTAATAATGAAATCAATATCAATTCTATTGTTAAAGGTGTTTTCATGATCAATGAATCTGATCATGTTGATACAACAAAGGTGAGACTCTTATTGTTGGTGTAAATCACGATGCGGGGGGCTGAGGTACTTGTTGGAGATCTAAGCGAGTGATTTTTTATTAGTTTGATTCATAATGTACTAATATAATACTAATAAAGTAAAACAAACAACATAAATACTGAAATGAAGCATCTTTATTTTGAAAGGATGCTTCTCATTAGTAAAACCGCAGATGCATTTTATATATATATATATATATAT
>SSNP01000141.1:120421-137921 GCA_006937955.1 Pachypanchax playfairii
GATCTGGATCATGGATTGATCTGGATCAAGGACTGATCTGGATCAAGGATAGATCTGGATCATGGATTGATCTGGATCAAGGACTGATCTGGATCAAGGATTGATCTGGATCAAGGACTGATCTGGATCAAGGATTGATCTGGTTCAAGGACTGATCTGGTTCAATGATTGATCTGGTTCAAGGATTGATCTGGATCAAGGATTGATCTGGATCAAGGATTGATCTGGTTCAAGGATAGATCTGGATCATGGATTGATCTGGATCAAGGACTGATCTGGTTCAAGGACTGATCTGGTTCATGGATTGATCTGGATCATGGATTGATCTGGATCAAGGACTGATCTGGTTCAAGGATTGATCTGGATCATGGATTGATCTGGATCAAGGACTGATCTGGTTCAAGGATATATCTGGATCATGGATTGATCTGGATCAAGGACTGATCTGGTTCAAGGATTGATCTGGATCAAGGATAGATCTGGATCAAGGATTGATCTGGTTCAAGGATTGATCTGGATCAAGGATAGATCTGGATCAAGGACTGATCTGGTTCAAGGACTGATCTGGATCATGGATTGATCTGGTTCAAGGATAGATCTGGATCATGGATTGATCTGGATCAAGGACTGATCTGGTTCAAGGATAGATCTGGATCATGGATTGATCTGGATCAAGGATTGATCTGGTTCAAGGACTGATCTGGATCATGGATTGATCTGGTTCAAGGATAGATCTGGATCATGGATTGATCTGGATCAAGGACTGATCTGGTTCAAGGATAGATCTGGATCATGGATTGATCTGGATTAAGGACTGATCTGGATCATGGATTGATCTGGATCAAGGACTGATCTGGATCAAGGACTGATCTGGATCAAGGATTGATCTGGTTCAAGGACTGATCTGGTTCAATGATTGATCTGGTTCAAGGATTGATCTGGATCAAGGATAGATCTGGATCAATGATTGATCTGGATCAATGATTGATCTGGTTCAAGGATTGATCTGGATCAAGGATAGATCTGGATCAAGGATTGATCTGGTTCAAGGATTGATCTGGATCAAGGACTGATCACAATCAGAAGTGTGTTAATGGATCTGACGTTCCTTCTAGAGTTCTGGAGCTCGATCCAGAAGAAAACCATCAATAACTACCGAACTAATAATGAAATCAATATCAATTCTATTGTTAAAGGTGTTTTCATGATCAATGAATCTGATCATGTTGATACAACAAAGGTGAGACTCTTATTGTTGGTGTAAATCACGATGCGGGGGGCTGAGGTACTTGTTGGAGATCTAAGCGAGTGATTTTTTATTAGTTTGATTCATAATGTACTAATATAATACTAATAAAGTAAAACAAACAACATAAATACTGAAATGAAGCATCTTTATTTTGAAAGGATGCTTCTCATTAGTAAAACCGCAGATGCATTTTATATATATATATATATATATTTATATGTACACAACATATAAAAATAAACAAGCAAATGAGGAACGAAGCCACACGAGTTGCTCTCATCATTATATACATCACGATAGAACTTCATTTTTTTTAAATCGCATCATGAACAGAAAAACACAACTTCAAACAGATGTAGTGATCAACTCAGGACACAGAACTTTGTTTTTATCCTAAAACACTAAAGAGAAACCACAGACCTCCAATCACAGGAAAACACTGTGAAAATAAAAACTATTTACACTTTTACAGGAGGATATCATCATTAACTGCCCATTTTAAAACCCAACTCAAATAACTTAGAATATCAGACAATCAAATGATCCAGGTTCATTTATTAGTTTGACCTCAGCTGCACAGACATGTCAACCTGTACCCTAAATCTGAAATATTATTTAGTTTTAATTTACTTTTTTTTACAATATTTTCCTGTTAGACAAAAATATAAGTGGCTTCTATGTCCATCTGGATTGAAATGCTGGAAAATTATTTTAAAATGTCCGTTTTCCAGACGCCACCGTGTCGGTTTGAGTTACATCTTTTATTACAAAAATAAGAGCTTTTAGTAGAAAAGCTGTGGATTTTATTGTTTGGTATTTACTGAGCGTGCGCAGGGGAACGTTCACATTAGGCTCTGTGAAATGCAGAATCATCAGCCAGTTTGCAGCGAACAAATAAAAAGAAACTAGTGCACATCTACGAGGTTCAGAAACACCCCTCAAAAAAAAAAAGGAAAATCACGGAAGACGTGGCTCAGTGCATCGGACAGGACGCCGTTTGACTCGGAAACGTGTTGAAAAAGCCCTTCAAAGGTGCAAATGTTGCTTCAAATCAAAGGATTCCTGTTGCCAACAAAGAAAAAGTAAAAGAAAGTTTGTCCAGTCGTAATGCAAACAGAAGTACTGAAGGTCGATATCGTCCGTAGACCCAGATGCAGTCAGACGAAACCGGGACGAGACCGAACTGTAGAACTGCTGCATGTTTGTTGTCTGAGCTTTGACGTAGGGACCTCTGTGGGATTCACAGTGAAAAACAGGTCAGTTATCAGTGTGTGTGTGTGCGTGTGGGCAGATTGATCATGTAGAGGTCATCGAGCCCCAGGACCACCGGGGCCCTTCCCCCTCCTGACTGCGCCGTGGCTGCTGTGGTGGTGGTGGCTGTGGGTCAGCTGTGTGTGGGGGCTCAGGGTGGCCGGGTCTCCTTTGGCATGAGGGGAGGAGCTTCTGCTGGGGTTGAAGGCGGGGCTGGTACTGGTCCGGCCCAGAGAGGGCTGCAGGGGGCCAGATGGAGCGAGGCCACCTGAAAGGAGGAACAGAAAAAAAATCAATTACCAATAAAACATAAAGAGTCTGATTTGAGTTTGTCTATAATCTATTTTTAACACATTTGCAGACAGCGTACAGCTGCACTGACATGCTTGTACATGACTAACCTGAACCCAAACCTCAGACTGTCTGCTGTCTTCATGTTACCAACCTTTAGAGACGCTAAAGCCATAAGCAGCATAAGCTGCTGCTGAAGCAGCTGCTGCTCCAGCCATGGCTCCAGCCATAGCTGCTGCACTCCCCGCCGTCGACTTCCGCCCACGTCCTTTCCCTCCAGACTTAGCCCCGCCTCCGGAACCTTTAGGCCGTCCGCGACTCCGACTGGACCTGCCTCTGCCTGTACTGATTGTGTCTGAGGCTGAAACACCTAAAAAAAAAAAAAAATGATGAAGGACGAGGAAAAAAAATAATTAGGATCTTTTTTCCATTTTGAGGTAATTTCTTTAACAAACTGTTTGGTTTGTAGTTTTGAAAACGGTTAATTCTTCCTTTACAAATGAAATGTTGTCTGAGGTCAACCTGGTACCATGTGGGGCGTGACTCGACCGTGACTCCTTGACTAGCTCATTATAACATTAAATACAGATGTGAGTAAAAAATGAAAAACTAATTTTCCATCCCATCTGTCTGAAAATCTGCATTTACTTTAAAAGTTTCGCTCCATTTAAGTTGGTACCGTTTATCTTTACACTAATACCAAGTCACACGTGAACATCCTCCTGTCTTTTCCTCCACTGGTCTGCCTGGTTCTTCATTCATGGCCCGTCTTTTATCATCATCTGCTCCCTGAAGGCGAACAAACTTTCTCCCACAGCTCGCTGCAGCCTGATTATCAGTGGGCATCAATAATCTTAGTGGGTTTCAGTGAGGCGCCACTTATTTGGACAGAGATTATACACAGTCACTACATGTCTGGATTTCAGAGTACAGAATGTACTGATGCGTTCCAGCAGAGGTCAAATAAAATCCTCACAAACTGAAAAAGTTAAAAAGCACGAGGCACAAGCCACGACAACGAGACTAAACCTCCAAGTAACAATGTAACAAATAAAAACAATCATCTTTAATAAATAGAAATCATCAACCACATTCTCAGCTTAATAACAGGAAGTGACATCAGAGTCTTCCCCAGTTAGTGAAACCAGCTCATTTTCGTCTCATCAGCTGAACTTCATATGTGTTCTTCTCACCGTTCATGTTGTCAGAGACGGATCCTGAGATGGATGCCGGGGAGTTGGTGGCACGAGACTGAGGCGCTGAAGAAACCGGATCGTCCACGATGACCAGCATGTCGCTGCTGCTCTCATCGGCGTCGGCATCCGGCGGCAACGACCCGGGCTGGAGCTCACTGCTCAAGGAGATCTGCTCGTGCACGGGAGCAAACACAGATATGGACAAAGGCTGGGGGTCAGCACCACGGGGGATCGGGAAACCGGATCGGTATGGTAACGATACGAGAAAGAGGACGGTGTGAGGAACAAAGGGGAGAGCGTGGAACAGAAAGAAGGACAGGAGGGGGATGTTGGAATGAACAGGATGTCAAAAGTTGGAGATGGTAAACAGAATGAAGAACATGGTAATAAAAGAACATGAATAAAAGAAAAGAATTTAAAGCAGGAGAAGATTGTGGAGAAAAACAGCCAGGATATCCACCAGCTGTAAGAAACCTCGTCTTTTCTCAGAAGATGAAACTCCCTCACCTCGCTGAAAGGACTGGGCATGGCCGAGTCCATCTCAACGCTGATGAACGAGTCATCTCCATCCGCCGACAGGTTGGAGTTATCAGCTGAGGGCGCGTGGGAGATGACCAGGTTTACTTCCTTTTTCCTCTTGTTCTCAAACTCCTCGTTCTTCTTCTGCAGATGAGGCACAGAGAGCGGAGCAGCGTGAGGGGAGGAGTCACTGTAAAGCTCTAGCACAACTACAGAGAAGATCACAGCTCAGGTACCTTCTCGGCATATTTCTCCCTCTTCCTTTTACGCTCCTTCACCTTGCTGCTTTCCTCCAGCTGCCTCTTCTCCTCCTGCCTCTGACGCACTACAGGAAGTGACATCATCCTTTCATTTCCTTCATTTTTTGCAGCTGATGTTTATGTTTTTTAAAACTAAATTGTGTGAACTCACGTTTCTTCTCCAGCTCGTCATCGTCCAACAGCAGGCTGACAACCTCTTTAGGTTTGAGCGTGTCTGGTTTGAAGTTGCCACCGGAGATCACAACCCTTTGGATCTGGTTACACACAAAGATTAAAGCTTTCATTCACTCAAGATATTTACTTCCTCTTCAGTTTCATTTTAAAGAGACATCATTAACATTTATCACAGTTTCATCACAGGTGCTTCTGATTTTTTCCCACCTCACTCTTCTCCTTGGCACGCTGCAGGATCCTCTCTTCAATGGTGCCCTGACAGATCAGGCGATAGACGGTGACCTGTTTGGTCTGACCCAGTCTGTGAGCGCGATCCATGGCCTGCTGGTCCACGGTGGGGTTCCAGTCACTGTCATAAAATATAACCTGAAAGAGGAAAAAATATTAATTTTCCTCTCATTGATATGTCACGAACAAATGAACCCTAAAGGTTTATGTGCCGTATCGTACAAACGTCTGTGACAATCAGCAGAAGATTGAGTTATTTTAAAGAGGTCCTTCCATTAAAACAGTTTTTCTGAGGTTTCTGTTGAATATTTTAGCTCCACAGGTGTTCTTACCTTCATAGTGGGTGAAAACAGGTCAACAACTTCTCTTTCAGTTTTAATCTCTCAAACTACGCAGGTGGTGATAAAACCCGAGTTCTCCTGAGTTCTAACGGCCTGTATCTGTTTCATCACAACTCCTTTGTTCGTTAGTATTCATCAGCTCCTGCAGTTGAAACCACACCTAGCATGCTGCTGGCTAAAAGCTGTTAGCATAACGCCTAGCATGCTGCTGGCTAAAAGCTGTTAGCATAACGCCTAGCATGCTGCTAGCTAAAAGCTGTTAGCATAATGTAGCAATGCGCAGCAGGGCAGGAAACGGTATACCTTGCTCTCATAGGCTAGTTTGTTAGCCAATCAGAGTCCAGCAAATTCAAATAATGAATATGAACGAGCTGTTGCTCGACGGAAGGAGCCGGAACCACCCGAATTTTAATGCAGACAGATAGAAAGGTCTGTTAATCAGTGTTTCCTGATGTTTTTTAGATATAAAATGTTTCATATTACTGGTTAATACTTAATAAATAACCAAAAAGTCATGAAATTTATATGAAATGGACTCTTTAACAAAAACCCAGGAAGAGAGAGAAAGGGGGGTCATAAAGACCTGTTCATAAACACACGTGAATGTTTAGACCTCATTAATCAATGTCACCACATATTGGGGCTTAAATGCTGGATGGTTGTTTTGAGAACAGCTTTTAAAAAATTACAAGTAAATAAACCACATGACAGAAAACATGTGCAGAATTATCTCTTAATGTATTTTGGGACTGTTGACACAGTTTGACCTTTGACATCATATCAGTGAGGTGTTTCCTGGGTGTCTGACTCACAGTGTCTGCTGCAGTCAGGTTAATGCCAAGTCCTCCGGCCCTCGTGCTGAGCAGGAACACAAAGATGTCCGTACTGTGCAGAAGAAAATATCACATCAACCGAAGTTACAGGACAGATGTTTATCCAAAACTATACAACTGTAAAACTGTAAATGTAAAGTCCAGCTTTCTGTGACATGTTGAGATTCTGAAACTGGTTTCTGCTGTAAGTCGGAGTCACGGAGCTCCAAAGAGAGTTGAGTTCTCTCGTCTGTCCAGTTTTTACTGAACTTCATTTTCCTACACCACAACTCTAAGGTCAGGTTTGTCAATGAGTTGATCCAAAGCTGCAGCAGACACAAACCCAACATTGTGAAGGAAATGACAGAATAACAGGCGAATAGTAACAAATAAAACAAACTGAAATGTGAGGAAATGCATCAAAACTCTGCTTTAATTCTTGCTTTGATTCAAATCAAGTTCAAACTACTTTTTCTGTTAAAAATGATCCATAAAACATCAGCAGACTTATTATTTATAATAATCACTTAAATCACATGCATACTTTTTCCTCTGGTCACCCAACTTCAGTCACATTTCCAGTAACTCTCCCACACACACACAGAGTTTGAGAACCACAGCCTAATGTAAAAACAATGGAGGTAAACATGGGGTCTGAGCACTAATGTGATCCAGATCATGTGGACTCTGACACACATGTGGCATTACTGTTTGAACATTTGATTAAACTGTTTGCTGATTGCTATAATATACAAAAAAGGCAGATTTACATGGAGTTAATAGCAAGAAAAAAGGATGTTTGGTTTCACACACACACACACACACACACACACACACACACACACACACACACACACACACAGAGTTCTGACTGAGTTTTACCCACCGGCTCTGGAAGTCGGCCACCATGTCCCTGCGTTCTGAGATCTTGGAGGATCCATCGAGGCGGATGTAGGTGTGTTTACGATAGACCATGTACTCCTGAAAAGATGTGAGAGTAAAAGAGGAAAGAAATGAAGTTTTTATTTATCATGCTGTTTATCTGAAGACCAGATTGATCAAGCTCGGCTCTGGGAGGTCCATCTTTAGGAATTTCTGTAAATATTTGTCAGAACAAGATGCCATTACAATCTGAGAAATGACTGCTGAACACCCCAAAAGGCTTTTGCTTTTTAAACAGAATCATGAATAAAATAGATCGAGTCCACACTACATTTCTAGAACTAAATAGAACAGTAGTTTGAATTCACAAGATTGCACCAGTGAGCCGTGTCGGATCGGCTCTGCTGCCAATTCTGAAACCAACCGACGAGCTTGTGGAAATTCAAGCCACAAGCCGCCTCTGCTCAGGGAACAGTCCCAGCAGCTACACATCGAGTTGAACGAGTTCTCAGATATGCTCTTCTTTAGAAGTATTTTCTCAGGAACAGAGAAACCACAGACAGTATTTGTTAATTCTTAAGAATCATCTGACTGTTATGGAGGATTTTTTTAAAACTTTTGGGTCAAACGTTTCTTATTAGCTTCTGTTGGAGTTTGAATCTTAACCTACAAACTATGAATAAAAGAGTGATGCACTGATACTCGATCTCCTCCCAACTGCCTGTTAGCTGCTCCATGTGCGTTTGTGTGTGTGTGCTAGCTTTGAAGATGAGGTGACACGTTGATCCCTCTTTAAGTGCTGCCCTGAACCCACGACCTCCAACTGACCCCTCCTCATCCAGACCAATGAACCAGTCACAATCAGCAAAACTCATCACGACTCACATCGCACAATCATTACCGATCGTATCAATGATTCCACACCATGTTTTCTGTGACCTCCGTTGTGACACGGGGCCTCTCAGTCCCACCAGGACTTGCCCTTTTCTGTCTGTGTTTCTGGATCTGTTCCCAACGAGCCCATCTGCTCTAAATGAACATGCATTAGTGACCATTAGACCAGCAGCATTGAAAATGCTTCTTGGATTGTGATCTGTGTTCAGATTGATGCTGAGTGGCTTTCAGGGACGAATCACCTGAGATGTTACAGCATCGGTTTTTTCTGTGTGCTGTTCTAAAGTAGAACCACGTCCCAGTGGGCAGGTTTTTAAAAGGCCAGTTCAGCTTGTGTGGAGTAAAGATGTCATTTCATTTTGTTTCCTAAATAACGTTGTGTGTTCTTGTACGCCTGACGTTAGATTGGAAATCATTTTCGAAACCGGTCAAGCATCTTTTTATTTTACGTACGGCCGTAACGATACACCGATGTATCGCGATACAGGGAGCAGTATCGTATCGTGAGGTCCAATATCAATAATATTGATACAGACGTGTTGTAGTGACCACCACAAGGCGGTAAAACATGCACTCTAACATTGTATAAAGAGCTTTTTTTGCTAAAAAAAAGACTCCGAACTGATGTGAAACTTGATCAGTGACTTTCTGTGATGAGCAACTATTAATACGTGAAGCTTTATTAAATAATTCTTATTACATATTTTTAAGTAAGGATTTTATTTTGTGACATAATAAAATACTACAAACTGATGTAAAAGTGAATGAGTGAGTTTGTTTCACCCATTGTCAGAGTATCAAAGCAAAATAAATATTATCCAGAGCTTTGGTTTGGTTGAAAATGCAAAACAAAGAAAAGTTTTAATGTATCATATTGTGTATCGTATCGTGAGCAATGTATCAAGAAACAAATCGTATCGTGGGATCTCGACCTCAGCTGGGTGGTCATTAGTTTCTGTCATTTTAAAAAATCTAGCCTGGACCAGAATCATTATTTACACGTCCAGACTTCCTGGTTCCATAACGAATCACATGAGTCTGCAAGACTGCCAAGTCTTCAACACAAGCAGCTGGAATTCCACAACGAGCAGCAACAAAAATTAAGAAACCACCACATCCTTCCAACTGAGCAGTCGAGCTGCACGTGATGAGGCATTCAAACGCACTTAGGAAAACTCAACGCTAAACAAACAGACCTTCAGACATTCCCAAAAATTGAACAAATACAAGAGAAACTAAACGAGAATCAACATCAGAACTGGCAACCCAACAGAAACATCAGGGAGGGGGAGGGGGTGAGAGCAGATGTTTTTTTTTCTACATGAACTGCAGATTTGAATTTGACAACAAGGTCTAATTCTTACATACTGTAGCTTTAAACTCTGAAATTAAAAGGTGCACTTACTTTTTACTATGACTTTAAAATAGGAGGAAAAATAAACGAGAAAAAGGGTATTTAAAAGAATGATACAATTTCCTGTTAATCTTTTTTCTATAAATGGATCTTTATTACAAGAAAAAGTATTAAATAGAGACACTTAACATATAGATTACTGTATGTTCTTTAATGTTGGCTAATGACAGAGAAACTAACAGTGGAATTTATTGCCTTCAATTCTTCTTATTATCTGACTCGCTGAACATAAAGAAGTAGAAGTCAGTGTGGGGGTTACTGTACACACGCTGCAGTCAAAGCCGCAGACTTGCACAACAATAAAGTGTCTTTCAAGCAGACACACAACTTAAAGAGGGCGGTTATTTGGCAGTCACTCTCCACTGACGGCTCCTGCCAGAGAAAGCAAACCGGGTTATTATTCTCCAAGTCGCACCAATCTTGACAATCCATCACCCAACGACGTGAAGTCAGCAGAAGAACCAGCAGCTTATGATGCTAACAGACAGAAGATGTTTGGCTTTAAGTCTCATTTTGAGGAAATCACCTCCATCTGCAGGATTCTGTTCTCAGCCAGTGAGAGGGAGGAAAACTGAAGCCAGATTGGGTAAATGTATGATTTCATTCATGGTTCTCTTTAGCTCATTAGTGGAGGAGATGCTGCCCCCCACACACAAAGCTCCCCTCCATTACATTATGAGGTCACTTATGAAGAGTGACTTCTGTGATAGATGAGGCACAGTCGAGTTGTCTCATCGGAGCAGCAAATCACAGCTAAATGGAAGGACTCGACTTGGGAAAGCCAGCAAGCAGAGTAATAAAACAGGGTTATATCTCCGCCATCTTTAGGTATGTTCATCACTGAGATTTTCTATGAGGTATTCCCACTGTTTTCCAGACACACAGGAAGACAGTGTCGAGTCCATCTGCCACCATAAACATCTGGATTTGGAAACAGACGTGTGCTCGGTGAGAAGAGGAAGGAATTCCCAGTGACATCATGCCAGAGACTTTTGGCTCCTCGCTGATGTTTGTAACAAACATAGAGGCAACAATGGAGCGTTGCGTCAAGGTCACTGACGCACAATTAGCATCAGGACTGCTGCACACTATTTACTTTTTCCATTATACAGTTTTATTTTCATGTAAACTATAACTCGAAAGTCTCTTTACCTCCAATCAGATTATATTTAAGCCACAATAAAAAAATCAGCTGTTTCGTGTGGTAATTTGATTCCAGCTCAAGTTCAAACAGTTCAGGTGCCCAAAATCCCACGACTACATGATAATGTATCTGTGTCGACTCCGAGCTTGGCTAAGCAGCTAACAGCACTTATCTAACAGCCAATAGTCATCCTCCTTTTGGTTTTGACTTCAATGTCAAATAAATAAAAACACTTGGTGGTTATGTTTATTTATTTATTAGCATCATTCTAACTAATTTATAATCTTATTTCTCCCTCCTCTGGCTCAAAGCCCCTTGCCACTCACATCTCTTCCTCTTTCTTCATCATTTCAACTCTTCCCTCCCATCTGCCTCCTCTGCAGATGAGACCCCTCTAATTAGTCCTGACCTGATAATTAGTAACCTAATGGGCTCACTAACGAGGGACAGGAAGCCTTATTAGAGGTACTGGAGCTCAATAATCTGCTGGAGAGTCGGCTTAGTTGAAACAAAAACCCAAAAAAACAAATATACATAAACAAATTTTCTTAACAACAATGAAATATAAATCCAAAGGTGTGTGAAGGTGGATGTGATTTTTTTTTTTTTTACCTCAAGCAGATCAATCATACGTGTCATTTGGGAGTAGATGAGAACTCGGTGACCCTGAGCCTTTAGTCGATTAAGTAAGATGTCCAAGGTGTGGAGCTTCCCGCTTTCTGTGATCAGACTTTCTTTATCTGGAAAAAAAAGCAAATACATAAACCAATCTGAAATGAAGAGACTCCGATTCTTTCACAGAGTTCACAGCTGAAATGTCAAACAAAGAATTTAAATTAGTCTTGGTGATTGTTTCCAAATACGACAGCATGAATAAAGAAATAACTAAAACTTGTCAAGTTTCAGCTGATCTTGGGAAAACTTTGTCATTTGACAATAAAGTATAATAATTCACTACAAATGATTTACTTTCAAAAGTAGAAAACAGTCCATGAGGTTTAAAAGTTACCAGGTCACAACAAAGAAGGGCTGATGTGAGGACACGCGTCATTCAGACTCAACTCAAGATCAAAGCTTTGTTTCTAATTTTAATAAGCTGAGATTCAAACAAAGACACGGTGAGATGTAGAACTGTACACAGGAGGGAAGAAATAAAAATAATACAACGGAAACCACATTATTCCTGTTTACATACCAGCTAGCTTTAGCATTGTAGCACAAGAAGTTAGAAAACCAGCAAATAAAAAATAATAATAAAAGTTGTATAAATACAGGTTAGTATCTGTCTGCTAGAACAACAGAACACGTTCCTATTGGCTGGATTCATTAGAGCAGAAAAGACAGAGAAAATAAAGAAAAAATTGGTGTTGATCTATTTTCTATTACAACTAATGTTCCATTAGCATCACATGAGCTGGGGGGGGGGGTTCTGAAGCCGTGACTCTAACCATGTTCAGCTGATGAGGAATTAACTTCATCTGATACAATGGTAGAGTGAGGAAAGGTCAAGGCTCCTATTGACTTACTGACTGGCACACTTTGGTTTTTGACCTATGGGTCGTGGTCCTGACAGGGGGAGACCCTGAGACCAGGGTCAGGTGACACAGTCGGGTCAGGGTTACAATTGGAACCCCATGGGAGAGTCAGGCTTTGCAGTCCTGGATTCGAGTGGGACACTTGCTCACAGGCACTTTTGTGCAGTGGAAAACTTGACTTGTAAATATTTCTCTGTCGTACTTCCTTGCTTTGTCGAAGTTAATGTAACAAACTGCTGTCATTAATTCCTAACATGATCTGAAAGTGTGAATTAAAGCAGTGATGATGCATCTAAATAACACTGATCTGCCTTTTATTTGTAAAAACATACATACAAACACCATATAAGATGGTCCAATAGGCAAGACAAATCCATATTGTCTTTAAAGCAGCATTCTGTCCTATGCAAATCTGTCCTCAGGCTGAACCTTGACCTATGAACTGAGACTCTAATCCCCTAAAAGAAGGTCAGGTCCTGTAGAGGTGTTAAAGAGCAGCTAATGAATGATCTGAAAAGACAAAATGCTCTGGGGAGGAACTGAAAAGCTCTCTGACAGGTTACTGTGGAGGGGTGTTAGCCTGGTAAAAGTCCTGGCTACACAAGCATCAAGCTCAATATAGACTGGATTCACTCTGAAAGTGCTCGTGGTGCACCTCTTCGGTCGCTTGGATGGTTGATTTGTAGACTTTTTGGCTTGTTCCAAAAGGAAAACTGAAGGTCAAATAAACGTTTAGTATCCCTGAAAACCAATACACGGAGCCAGTGAACACAACACTAAGACCCTGGAAATAACTCAACTAAACAGAAGGATGACCTTTATTATTTCTTTAGAAATACCTTTTGTAACTTGCCAAACTGTTGGTAACATTCAAGGTTTAATGTGGAAAAAGTGTCTTTTCTGTTTAGTCTCTGCAAATTACGAACAATTTCTGAAACAAGCTGGGAAGAACTACTGATGACAGAAGGGAAAAAACGGCGTAATACTCAGTTTACTGACAGACGGAGGGAACTAAATCTGAAGTGGCACAAGACTCAGCTGATGATTTGTTTGCAAATTACAGCGGCTCATTTTGAGGTCATAACTTATATGAAATTAGCCTTGACTTTAAGGAAGAGAATGAATTTAAAAGTAAAAGGATGAGAAGGAGGGAGTGAGACGGATTAGACGCAGAGAAAACCCACCAGACGGCGTGAGATGGGGGTCTGCGGTGACTCCGGCTACAGCCAGGCTGTGATAGGCCGGTGGTGACGATGGTGGTGATGCTGTGGCTTAGATCAGACGGGTCCTTTTCACCACAGGTGCCAGTCTAACCACAGGTTGCTGCTCAGTCATGGGCACCAACTAATCCAATGGACCACACTAACAAGCACCCAGAGGCAAACAGGAAACCATGTAACGGCTCATATAAGGCAATGCTGTAAACCTCGCTCATTCATCTCTTCGTCTTCAGAGTTTTCTCTCTCATCCTCCAGAAAACTTATTTTTGTCATAAAATTTGAATATGACCATCAGACTTTTAGAAACTGCTACACTTGGACATGTAGATGTATCAGTCAGGATGATGTTCATGCTCGGGTTCAAGATGAATGAACTGGTCTTCTGATCTTTGTGCACTGGCATCATTTAAACCACAAGCACATTTGATATTCAGTGGCATTCAAGTTGCAAGGAATTTATCAGCAGAAGGGAAATACTTAGTAATCAGGAGGAAACAGATTGAACCAGACTGTGTTTAAAAAAAAGAAAGAAAAAGGAACACGCCTGCAACCATCCAGATTTTCCAAAAGCCCAGAAATGAGGCATAGAGGTGGATGAGTTCAAAATCCTTTAGAGCAGCAAATACTCTAAATATTGCAGCTTTACCCCCCAAAAGAGGGTGTGATGCCAGGAAAATGAATACTTGCAATGAAGGAGGGATTTAGTGGTTTGTGTCGTTCTGATGTAAAGCTCTATGTCTGACATTCTTAGCTACATGTGGCTGCAGAGAAATGCACGACTGCTGCTTTTAGAACGTTTGCAAAATAAACGAATGAAAAGAGAAACAGGCTTGAACTCACGATGCATCCAGCATCCTCAGGATTTTGTAAAAAATAAGTGCAGAGGCTGTGTTAGGACCACACCCCAAAACACAAGCAGTGTCACACCACCCTGTCGTTGCCATGGATACACATATCAAGCTACGCCACCTGCCCTGTCCTGCTTTCAAAACACCCCCCCTCCCATCCATGTGCTTGAGTCCAACCCAGTGTAACAGTGGTGTTCACACAGCCGGCCCTCCCCTTCCCCTTCTCTCCTTAACGCCTGCTGGCAGATTAAGCAACACTCCCTGTCAACCCCCCCGCTGTTGTCCCCCGACATTGTAATATAATCCCTGTAGGGCCAGAGCCAGGGGCCTGACATGGTCCTGACCCAATTAGAGGCGTGCTGCCAGCTAATTAACCCGAGCCCAGCCCTGGTGCCTGGCGCCTGATACTCCCTAAACAAGTACGGCACTAATTTCATTAATACGCCACTACAGACTTCTGTCCTGTCCGGCCCCCCTTCTCCTCTACTCCTTCTTACGCTGCTGCCAAAAAAAACACTCAAAAGGAGAGCTGCCCTCAGCGGCGAAGGACGCGGGCCAGATGCGACCGAACGACAGAAGAGACAAACAACAGCCTGACTGCAGAGCAGGAGCTGGTAAAAGAAGATGGATGGATGGTTATGTGAGAATAAGAGACAGATGGAGGGCCACGGAGCAGGTCGAACCAACGATCGAACCAGGCATCAGCTTCTCACTGTATAATGATACATTACACTGTGCAATCAATAAGTCAATGGCCAACACTTGTTCAGCGCTGCTGATAAAGGAAATATTAGCTTGACACGACTCATCTGCTTCTGCACATATTGACAAAATCAGATCCAAACTGAATTTTCCTAACAGCACCTACATCAGGATGTTTAAGAGCCAGATGCCAGAGGCAGGTCAAAGAAAAACAGACTCATGTTAGTGAAGTTTTACAAACTGCTCACATCAAAAAACAACAATAAAAACCAGAGGGGGGGGGTTAATTCCTTTGATTTATGAAGAGTTGTTGAAAACAGTTGGATGTTGCTGGAAAACATCACCACGCTGCAGCAGCTCACTGTCACTAGGACATCACTGATGGTTCTCCTTGGTCTGATCTGACACACTGCAACACGACACACAAGAAAGTTTGCAGATATTACTGGGCCAGAAGAATAACGTGGCTAATGTCTCCCCCTTCAGTCCACTTTGACTCTCCAACTTTCTCAAGTTTTGACTCAATGAATTCTTTTTGTCTCCAATTTATTGCCATGAATTAAACGTATATATATCCTGCTGCACACTTCGATGGATGTTCGGTTTTTCTTCACCGGTAGAAGTTAAAAAAAAAACAACTTAATAGTGTGGACGGTTGGCCGTGCCAATCTGAAGCAGACTGGGGGGGGGGCAGAGCCAGACGGTGGTGTGCTGAGGCTGGCCGTCTGTGTTGTTTTGTGCTCGTCTATCAGAGGGCAGGGGAAGTTCCTGCCATTTTTTTTTTTGCTGGAGAGTAGGGTTTCTTTGAAGGGACAGGAAGGCACAACTGCATTTCCCACAGTCTGATGTGAGTGTGAGCTCTCTTTACTCTGCCTCTCATAGACTGACTGATGCTCAAATGCCAAAGTACAAATCATGTCAAATATATTCTTAAAAACAAGTTCCTTACCACATCCTTCACACATGCACGCACGCACGCACGCACGCACGCACGCACGCACTCCTTTTAAGTGGTGAGAGTCAGATCAGCGTTCACACCAGACCTAAAAACTGTTACGATTTGGTCTTTTTTTAGGAAGAAACTCACCAGTTTGTGGTTAGATTGTTTCTAATTAATGTAACTGAGACACACAATCAGAAAGGAGTTATTTCTATATCAGGTTACAATGTTTTCATGTAAACTCATTTAAACAGATTTTAGTTTTGTTTGCCTGCTCAGCTGTTTGGAAACGCAGATATGATACAAGATGATATACGTAAAGTCTGAGTCATTAGAGCTGAAGTATCTTCAGATACAGAATTTCAGTTTGACAAGAGAATTATTTTGCATTTTGTTGCTGCTGAACTCTTCTCAGTCCACACCACAGATATGTGGCAGCCATATTACAGCCTAGCTGAATGTGGTCCTCGACTCCATTACTGATCTGATGCTCGTGGACCCTGATATTTGGGATGGGCTCAGGACATCCCGACCATAAATAAAATGCTGATTTCTCACCCTTAACTGACAGGAGTGAGGAAGTCTGTCTTCTTTTCTCTCATGTCAGGTTTCTTTCAGGTGCAGCATCACCACCATATCAGATCTATTATCATTGTTGTTAAAAAAGGAGACTTTTCTTCTTAATAGAAACACATCTTTCTTTCAGGGAAATCCTGCCCACACAATGCCATCAAAAACAAACAAAATCTGTGCTCCAAAACATTACAGCTTCAGTTGTTTTTTCCTCCTGTGTCCTGATTCCTAATAGGCCCTCTGATTAGATTCCTCCATCGATATCAGTGGGCAGCGCTACTCACGCCATGGTGCTCAAACAAACAGTCATTCTGCTCTGCCATTTGTTCTTAAGGTGTGGGGCTGGGAGCGCGGAGGAGCCGGAGGGTGGGAAACTTCAGCTGAGCTACTGTACATATCTGAGCCTTGATGTGGCAACAATGTGTTCAGCTCAGGACGGGTGCCGCGCCGTTGGGTCACTTCCTTCCTACTGAGGCTGAGAAAGAAGTGGGAGATCAGACGGGCCGAGAGGCCGTGAAGCCAGATGCTGATTTCAGAGCAGAGCTGCAGTCCCGTCTGTTAGTGAGAAGGACGGAGGCGAAGCCGTCCTCGGTTTGTGCAAGGACAGGCAGCAGCGCTGAGCGTGGGAGAGTGTGCACGGCAGGCTGAGAGACACCTCAGGCCCCCGTGTGAGCAACACACAAATTCCCTGAATGGGCTTGATTGTACATGAAAACACACATAAACACACACTCGCACACAGGCAGAGCATTTATTAGTGTTACCTAACTGAGCAGTGGAACAATGAGCAGTAGCTAAACTTCCTCGCTTTGTCTGCCTCCGTATAACTTCACAAGAGCTTTCAGACTGTTCTCACACAGACACACAAATACTTGTTTTGTTTCTCACTTCTACAGACAAACACTCTCACAAGCACATTTAAGCATAGATGGGAAAAAGTTCCAAAGAAATTAGAATTGTTCAGCCTGAGAGGATTTAAAATGACACTTCAATAAGCTCAATTCAAGCAAAAGTAGGTCTGTGAAAA
>SSNP01000141.1:157921-211919 GCA_006937955.1 Pachypanchax playfairii
AGTATTATGGTCTGGAGCTGTTCTGCTGCCTTAGGACACGGAGGATTTTCAGTCATTAAGGGAACCATGAGGTCTGCTCCCTGATAGAAGATCCTAAAGGTCCAACCATCAGTTTGTGACCTCATGTCTCAAAAGTTGGGACTTAAAAACTAATTGAGATGCTGTGGTTTGACATTAAACGCTGCATGTTTGAAAACCCTACAATGTGGCTGAAATAAATCAATTCTGTAAAGGAGTCCAAAACTCCACAGACACGAGAAACTCATTTCCTTGACTGCTGTTGTTGCTGTCGAGGGAAAGGCAATCAGTTAAAATGTTGATTTGGACAGAGTTTTAAAACAGCGTTATGGATTTACTCTGGTTTTCCTCGTCCAGTATCAACATTTGTTTGCTGATTTGAAACATGTGAAATCAAAAATGCAAAAACAAAAGAAAGTTGTTAGGAGGTAAATACTTTTCACAACACTGTAAATATTGGAATCATTATATAAAATGTACATTTACAGATATGATTACAACTGTAAGTGTAACTGATTACATCATTGTAATTTTGGGGTAAACATGGTGTGAACCAAGTGAAGGTTTTGTGACTAAACGTTAGAACTGAAGAGATCTTAATGAATGAATCCAGATTTAAAGAGTTTTTGGAGTTCTGTTCAGTGTTACACAGCGCCATCTAATGGCAGGCTGGGAAAAAAAAGAACTGATGAAAGAGTGAACATTTTTGTTCCTTTTTTGCACCAACATTTACTGATTTTCCAGTTATTCTAAAAGTGATGTTATAGTGTGACACAGATACAGAAGGACAGGAAGCAGATTCATTGCATTATTGAACAGAAACATGTAACATTAAGGAGATGACTTATTTACAGCCGCCTTGCTGTCAACAGGAGCACCAGAAAAGCTGCACAGTAACAGTGACTGCAGTGTCAATCATCCAGCTGGAGAGAAAAAAGATGTTTTCCAGTCTGACAGCTACATGCAACTCAGAGAAAAATGAGCAGCAGAAAGAACTCGTCCAAAACTGTGAGACGGAGTGATTTCTATAAACTCACGCAGGGAGTTTGGGGTTATTATGGTCATCTAGCACACATACAGGTCGAGCTCTGCAGCTATACATAAGTTTCTGTTTCTCGCTAGGATGCAAGGCAGCTGTGAAACTCAAGCGTGATGAGGGCAGCAGAGGAAGAGGAGGATGGAATTACGCCTGCAGCGTTTACCCCTGAGCACTTTCTAAACAACATGTTGGGATCAAACTGATGGAATCTGGTAATGAGACACAAATCTGGCTGCGGTTTAACAGCTTGTTGGGTAAAAATTTGACCAAATGTTGTTTGGAATGCTTTTAGATGAACAGAATAACTGAAATTCTCCTAAAATAAACAGATTTCTTTTCTCCACTGCTCTGTTTATTTGAACTGGCACCTACACATTGTTAGAAAACAATCCTACCGTCAAATAACTGCATCGTCTCAGAGCAGCAATCTGACCCTCAGCTGCAGAATCCCACATCAAAATCATCTGAGTGCTTGTGAGAAGCCCTGCGCTTTGCTACATTTATTCCCAAGATAACTCACTGGCAGTGGTTTTAAACTACTAAGCTGTTTTTTAAAGAAACAAAAACAACGTACAGCACAACAGAACACCACGATCTGCTGTGTCCATCAATATCCTCAAATCCTGGTTTGTCCTCAAACATTAGAAGCTTGTGTTGAAAGAACAGCAGCCAGATTCTGTTCTCATTATGCATCATGACAGGATTACAGCGTCTCCTCCAAAAGCAACACGTTTAAACTGGTCTGTTTTAACATTAGCTCAGTAACTGGGATAACCTTTTGTTTTGTTCAGTAAAATTCATCCCACACAGCTGGACTGAGAGTTTCAGAAATGTTTTGATAAAAGATCAGTCTCAAGTGTCTGAGCCAAGAGTTCCTGCCGACAGTTTCAGAGCCTGAGTGTGAAACGTTTGATTTTCTGTAGCGCTGAGCACATAAAATAATTAGCATATACGTACATCTGGGTACTGTGTTCCCATCAATTCAGATCTGATAAACCCCCACTAATACCTCCCAGTTATTTGACATAATGCTGAATATACACTTTCTAATTACACTTCTTCCCATCAAACAAACCACATCCTGTCAATCAGGCTCTCTGTCTGCTTTAAAGCAGTACTAAATATCTTTTCTGCAGTCGTGTCTCAGACGGCCATCGCTCAAACCAGTGTTCTGTTGAAATATGCTACCTGTTGAGATGTGCTACCGATTCCTTCTGCACGTGTGCTGTTCTACAGTCTTGACTTCAATAAACAGATTTATCGTTTATTTTTGTTTTTTATATTTTTCCATAAATACATTTTATCTATAAAATAAATTCTCCCAGGATAGAAACACTAAATATGATGTTGTTTTTATTTTCTTTACATCGTCAGAGCAACAGGCAAATGTTTGGACACACCCAGAGGAGAAGGACCCAACAATGGCTGATAAGGACCCAGAGGGCTTTTATATAGAAAATATCAGGAAGGATCATAAAAATATGTTTAAATAATTAACAGGAAACACTCACCATAAACAAGAATACTGTATAAACTTCTAATAACATCTTATTATGAAATAAGTTGTTAATTCGTACTATGGAGGTATTTTTCATCAGGGCAGCATAAATCACCAGAACACCACTTCCTGCTGAGACCTGAATTACTGAAGTTATTAAGTGTATTGTAGAACCATCTGAGGCGTCCGAAGTCTAACATGAAGTTGAACATGTTTTTCAGTGAGTATCCACTTAGACAAGTTTCAAAACTGAAGCTTAAAGTTGTAAAAATTATTTTGTACTGATGTAACTCGTCAGTTTTAGGAGTTTGATTCCTGCAGATTTCTTCTTACAGTAGAATGAAGACTGATGCTGCTCTGATCAGGCTCTGGAGGCTTATAAAAGGAGGATTATGTTCCGCTCTGCATCCCAGAGGAGACAGAGGAGGATCTGGACCAGAGAGCACGGTGTGTGTCCAAACACTGACGTATGCTCCAGGGAGAATTACAAGTCTGATCATCAGCACATGCTACAAGCCTACTGATGTTTCATCTTTCTCTGGATCATTAATGTGTATCACAGATGGCTGCTTGAGATTTTCAGTTTAAAGTCTGTGTGTTTTTAAATATTTTTCCTACCTGCAGGATGGGACTGGTTTGTATGCTGGGGAAGGCGATTGATCTGTCGGGCCACAGAATCAGGTCCTTGCGTGACAGACAACTACTCCCAGGCAGTAGCTGTAATCCATCTTCATCCACAAGACAAACTTCCTCCTGACCGAACAGCCGCTGATAGTAGAGCCGATACGCAGCTTTCAGGGACAGAAAAAGAGCTAACCATCTGCAAGAGGGATGGAACGTGAAAAGGTCAGAAGATCTTCAAATTAAAACACAACCGTAGAATGTTTGTGTTGGAAGATCTCAAGAACTTCGACACCCACCTGACTAAAGTGCCTTGCAACATCATATTGGACATCTCAGCTGGTGACACGTCGATAAAGCGCAAGAAGGAGAAGCAGCTTCCTTTGTCATCATCTGAAACAGTAAAGTCGAAGAACAGAATGATAATATAAAGAAAATAAGAGATAAATGCACAAACAGGAAGGAGGGATTCTATCAGGAAGAGAAGAACTGTGCAGGTGGATTCTGGTGTTTGCTCACCTGTCCTGTGAAAAAGTGACTGCTGGATGTGATGAGGAGAGAACGGAGACAACAGCCCTCGAAGTAATCTGAGAAGGGTGAACAACACAAAACTCCTGAGATTACAGCTCAAACTGGAGATAATAACCCCATAAACCAGGGGTCTCAAACTCCAGGCCTCGAGGGCCACTATCCTGCATGTTTTAGATGTTTCCCTGCTTCAACACACCTGATTCAAATGAACAAGTCGTTAACAGGTTTCTGCAGAACTTGTTGAAATACAGAGGATTTGAATCAGGTGTGTTGAAACAGGGAAACATCTAAAACATGCAGGATAGTGGTCCTCGAGGCCTGGAGTTTGACACCCCTGCCATAAACTCTAGTGATGGACCAGAGTTTCAGCGAAGATGAAGAACATACTTGTCCTTGGCCTGGTTGTGTTCATGGACGAGGCCGTGGCGATAGAGAAACTTTAACATGGTGTAGGGTCTGAGGGACATGTGGAAAGGAGAGCGAGTCTCCTGACGCTCAAACAAGTCCGGGTGGTTGCAAACCTACACAAAAACACACAAAGTTACACTCAGAAAAAACATTCAAAGAAACCAGCATCAGTCTTTACAAGAGCTGTCAACTTTGAAGGAATTTTATATTTTATCTCTACTAAAAACATAAAATGTGGTGGTCTAAACTCAGTACACATCCTGACAAAGTCAGACATGGCTGCCAAAATTCCTCCACAGCGATCTGGGAGAGCGAGAAACTCATACGGAAAACATCTACTTGATGTTTTTGCTGCTAAATGAGGTTCTACAAGCTGCTGTATCCTGTGATGGTTTGATTTCTGTTTAAAAACTAATAACATGGTGGTTGTATTTTATCCAGTTTTAATATAAAACCAGACAGAGATTAAAGTACTTGCTACTCTATACCTTCCTGAACTGCATGACCAGGTTCATGAGGGAGGACGTGGTGCTGTGAGCCTGCTGGGCTGTTCCCATGGAGGACTGCAGAAGATCCTCGATGGAGATCTTGTTCCTCAGAGCCTGATAGAGCATCCTCTGCCGGGACGTCAGCTGGCAGTAGGTCAGGATCTCAATCTGCAGAGTGAGAGAATACAAGCGCGAGTGCGTGAGAGCTCTTTGCCACGTTAAATAATAATACAGATATAAATGAAATCATTACTTTGAGCTTTTATTTGATTAAATCCAAAAATCTGGACCCACAGATCAGTTTCAGAGTGTATAAATATCCACTGCTTTTTAGTTCTACTGTAAGAAAGAGATGTACTCAGTTTTTAGCTCAGAATTATTGTCATTTTATGCCCAAATAAAGCCGGTGTTTTCATGTGAACTTCACCAAATGTAAATTCTTTAATTCCCACCCTGACCAGAATTCTTTAAAAATACATGAACCTAATATTTTTTTATCTCATGTCACTCTTTAATGAAAGTGGTGAGAGTGATCAGCAGCGATCCGATCAATCCAAGCCAACCCTGAACCGTAAGTGAACTTCACCCTGTTTACATGTTAGCAAAACGAGAAACCCAGCGAGCGTGAAGAAGGACAGGAAGTTGGTTGGCTGGTTGCATGTGGGCGCAGAAGAGAGTGAAGCAGACAGATCAAAACTCTCCCAGTGAGATGGGATGTGTGCGTTGCTGAAAACAGCTGGAGACCCTGAAACCAACATCTGTCAGTGCATCTGACACAAGAGTCAGTCAGGAGCTTATTGCAACATGTCTGGTGTCAGTGAGGTGTACAAGTAGATGGATTAAGAAATACAAATCCAATATTATCCAAAAATTCTGTTTGGTATTAGTGAGATTTTCAGTTTTTATAATGGATTTTCAATTTGAACCATTTGGTTCTTTTACCAGGTAATATTTACTAAAATCTCATGTTAAATTGGTTTGTTAAGAAAATAAAAGATTCTCTACTTTATCTGAGAGTTCGTTTTCCACATCCTTCTTGATCCTGCGCAGCATGAAAGGCTTGAGAATCATGTGCAACCTGGAGAGCTGGTCTAAAGAAAAAAAAAAGCATTTTTAGGATATTTGTCATATCATATATATATCAACACTGCAGGAATTAAACAGCAAAGTTGGCAAAATGTCAACTAGATCATCTGGGAAAACTTGTTTTTACCCCACTTACTCTCGTCAATGGCAGACTTGTTTTCAGCGTGGCTCTCGATGTCCTTGGAGAACCACTCGTTAAACTCTTCGTGGGAATCGAACAGCGTGGGCATGATGAAGTGCAGAAGGGCCCACAGCTGGGAAAAACAAACAACATG
Source organism: Pachypanchax playfairii (assembly GCA_006937955.1). Classification (NCBI taxonomy): domain Eukaryota; kingdom Metazoa; phylum Chordata; class Actinopteri; order Cyprinodontiformes; family Aplocheilidae; genus Pachypanchax; species Pachypanchax playfairii. The sequence continues at coordinate 163,886 of SSNP01000141.1, forward strand.
GAGTTAAGATCTTCTCACACACGTTTAAACACACGTTTAAACACACGCTCACCTCAGCCATCGTGTTCTGGATGGGCGTCCCGGTAAGTAGGAGTCTGTTCCGACACTGAAACTGCAGGAGGATTTTCCAACGGACGCTTAAAACAAAAAGGAAACTCTGATAAAATGAAACGGCTGCGTTCAGTTCACCAGAGAGCACAAGCATGTTTTTAACATGTTTCAGCTTAGACACGTCACTTTTCATCAGTCTTTAGAAACAACTAAGAAATCATGCAGATACGTACAGCCAAGAAGGCCAAAAAGTACTTTTTAAAATGATTTTAAACACAAGGTTAAAAAGTGTATTTCTGTAATACATAAACATGCTCTTAGTTTAACCCTTTAAAAAAACAAGGTTTAATTTAAACCTGATAGAATAAAAGTTGGAAATTTCCCTATTTAATCTGAGTTGATTTGATAAGAATAATAGATTTTTTATGGTGTATATTTTTAGTATTTATGTAACAACAATGCAACTAGCTACATGTAGTACTAAGGCTATATTCAGCCTGCAGTCTGAAGGAAGCCTGTTTAGATTTTTGACATGATACTGAAACTTAATATAGAAGTCCAAGTTGTACGTTAGTTATCTCTAATTATCTGATGTTGTAACACCTGGAGGTTGTTTCCAGGTGAGTATGTGTACTTTCAGCTCTACGTCTTTCCCTGCAGACTATGGAGACAGAATCAGTCCTCCTTATCCATCTGTACAGCCTCTTCATGTCACTTGCTCTTATGCTGCTTCCCCAACAGGTGACTGCAGATGTGATCAGCTGACAAACTCCTCTTCAAATCTCTGTCCACACGTATTGTTTGAAAGCCAGGCAGAGACACGCTGGAGTCCGGGATATGTTCCTTTAGCCGTGTCTCAGTCAGACATGATGCTGCATTCCTGATACTCTGGCTGGATCTTCAACAGAGTTTCAAGTTCATCCAATTTATTAGCAAAGAGATCTCACATTTGTCAATATGACTGATGGAAGTGAAGGTTTAAACTTCCTCTTTCTCTCTCTTCACTTTGCTCCTGTTCTGCATCCACATCTTCTTCTTTTGAGCTCATCAGGGATCCAGAGTCTCAATTTGAGGATTATTTCAGCCTTAGAAATGTCAGTTAGCTGCTCTTTCTTGTAAACAAGTCTCTTGTTGCCATGGTTACGCATCATAACAAGTGGCAAAAAAGTGACAAATCAAGCAAAAAACTCAATCAGCACAGCACCCAAATCAGAAGAAAAATACTTAGAAAATATTTCCAGAAGAAAAAACTAGCAAGAAATACTCAAAAAGAACAAAAAAATGCTAGCAAGTGCTAGCAAAGTCACAGAGCTACTCCAACAAGCTGCCACCAGTTGTAGCGCTATTCCAGAATAAAGATATAGCATTAATAGGTGCATTTTATGATAAGTTTAGTATTATGGAGTTAAGTTTGATGTGATTCAATATTCACTTCTATTTCCATTTGTTTTGTCTGTAGATTTAATAATTCGTGAAATGTGATTATTTATAATAAAATGACATGATTAGCATGTATCATGCTGCACAGAAAATGTTCATTCATCCTAGTCAGAATCAAAGTCCTGCAACATAAATACAGCCAGATCCTGCTTTACCTGGAGCTGCTTTTCAGAGCCTGGGCCTCATCCAGAACCATGTACTGCCACTTCACCCTCTGGAAGTACTTGACATCTTGGACCACAAGCTGGTAGCTGGTTATCACCACGTGGAAAGGTGCATTTTGTGTGTAAAGGGTTTTCTAAATAACAATATTTACAGTTCAGAGAGACAGTCACAAACTATAGGATAAAAAAAAAACATCTTTTATTTATCTGATTATTCATCTCGTCACTACCTGGCTCCAAAATTTCCGAATCACTTTGCGATCGTGAGGGTTCCCCCAGTAAGGCAACACCTGAGGGACAAGTTAAAGAGTTGATGCAGATGATTTATCCCTTTCAAACTGTTACAGTGATCAGTGTGAGAAAAACACACACGCTGATGTTCTCAGAGGAAACATTTCGGCATGGCATCAGCTGTGAATCACCGCCTGACTTGCTGATGCAGAATATGATGAGAACAGATTTACACGTCACTATATCGCTCAACGCGAGCCGGCGGCCCATTGTTTTTCAGTCAGTCTTTGCTTTCAGTGTTCAGGAAGCTTATCTTCCAGCTGTGAAATTGGGTCTTTTCACACCTCATTAGCAAAACAAACTGGATTTGATTTATTTCCAACCTTTCAGAGAAAGTGGGCATAACTGAACGCCGAGCATAACAAAGAATTATGAATATTATAGAGTGTATGGGTGAGCGCTCTCAGAGGCAGCTGACATATTGATGGGGTTGATAACTGATTTATAGCTTGCAATCAGCCAGTTAAAGGCCATTTAAGGCATGTAAAAAGGAATATTAGAAAAACAGTCACTTAAATAAAGTCAAAATAGAGTTATGATTAAAAATAGAATTTGATACAACACTGCCCCCTAAAGGATAGTATTAGACAAGCTTTTATTTTTGCTCTCAGACCCAAGATAAGAGGAATGAAGATGAATGATGAAGATTCAAGTCAGAATACTTTTGCAGATGTTTCAGTTGCAGATTCTCACCTTGAATTTGGGCACAAAGCGGCTGAACTCTTGGTGCCAGTTGTTGAGGGTGGACGCTGGTGAGATAATCAAGAACGGACCCCAGATGTTGTCTCTCTGTGCAGGAACAAACACAAAAGAGAACATCAGCAAGTGGCCTTCGTGCACGTCCATGTGAGCAGCAACCAGTAACAGGAAACTGTAGAGGAACTCATCTTTCTGTCACTTCCACTGATCTCCATCCCATTTGGGGATATAAAGGATGTTATAAAGGTAATGGTTCATGTATTTGTTTTAAAAAGTGCAAAAAACCAGGGGCTCTTTAAATGATAGAGGTGTGTGATCAGTGTTTCCACAAGTAGCAGAGAAAATTAGTGTTTTTGGAGGTAAGTCCTCCATCTCACCTCTGCTAGGTGGGCCAACAGGGCGATGCTCTGAACCGTCTTTCCCAGTCCCATTTCATCAGCCAAGATTCCATTAATTCCCTGAAGAAAAGAGAAGAAAACAAATCAATCCATGTGGGTGGGTAACAAGGTGATTTTAAAGAGTGCCAAAAAAACACTCAGACTTTTACAAAACCAAACTTACATTATAAATGACCTTCTATAATATTCCTTAGTTACTGAACCACCAGCTTATCTAAACATGATCGGTTTTAAGAGTGCAGACCTCCAGCAACCTGACGTAAACACAAGGTTTCTACAAAAGCTGCTAAATAACACAAAAACTTGGACCTGACCTGCAGTTTTCTCTGTTACTTTCAATTGACTTTATTCCTTGTGTAAGTTGAAATATTAGGAACCGATTAGCAAGTAAAACTCTGATAACTGAGACAAAAAAATCCAAAATGTTTAGCACTACTCCCACCCCAACAATGAATCACTCTGAAGGTTCAAGGAGGCCTTAAAAGTTCTACGTCTGTACAAGGGGCTCGTTTCTACACCAGATTCCCCCAACTTCACTTAGTTATTTATTACTAATAATAAGAACTACATGCAACTTAAACACAATTTTTTTACACAAAAACTACCAACAAATATCTTAACTATTTAAATATGAACATGAAATTATTTTACTGAACTGTTTATTAAATAATAATATCAAATGTATCATATAATAAGCAGATCCTCCACTAGAGGGCAGACAACATACACAGGATGTATTACAGCAGGTTTACCATTAAATTACTGCTTTAACTGTTTACAAACTCAGAACTTTCATAATGCTACACAAAGTGAATTCTTCTACAATATGGACCAGCCGCACAGAAGGAGTTCTGGCATTTTTTAGAACCAAACGTAAGGTAAAAATCCAAAACAACCAGATTTACAGAAACTATTTAAAATCCAGACTCATCCACATCCACCCCAGAGACGAGCTGGTCCCCATTAAACCTGGATTCAGTTTCCTTGTATTAAACAGTTTCAGGTTACAAACACAGACGGTTTGGTCACGTCTTGTTTTTCTTGCTTTGCGTTCTTCAGAACTTCTTTTGAGTGTGCTGATTATTCAGAATGTTTGAACTTCATTAACGCATTCAGTAAAAGCTTTGATAAATTATTTTCTTTCTACACAGAAATTGTCAAATGACAGATTTCAGAAAACTAGAAAACAGGTTTATCAGTTTTAAACATGAAGACAGACAGTTAATCAGATTTCTGCTTCCACATACACACCTGTTCATAGAGGTTAGCCAGCCAGTTCATGCCTTTGAGCTGGTAACCTTTGAGTTTTCCATTGAAGATTGTGGGCTGAGGGATATCGTCTCCCGCTTGGATCGATGGATTTGAAAGGCTGTAGCTTTCCCCGAATCCAGAACCGATCATTAAGGACGAGCCACCGGCAGCATGCAGAGAGGCACTGCGGCTATCTTTAGCCTCCTCATCAAACATTTTTGTCTACACACAGAAAGATTTGCAGTTTAGGATTGAGGGATTTTTGTTTGGAATTAGTGTTTTACTGAACAAATTTATCAGCTTACTCTCTCTCGATGGATCTGATAGGCTTCTCTGGCATTCCTCAAGGCTTGAGTTTTGTAATATTCACTATCTGTAACCACAAACAGTCATTTAGTAAATAAAAAAGTGAGTTTCTCACTAATTATGGCATTGCAATTACTATGGCTTGCTAAAAACACAGCAATGTAAAACAGAGTTCTTAAAAAGTGTAAATAATTCTGCAGTGAAGTCAGTACAGAGCAAATGTCAGGTATAGATATGTTAACTTAGTTAGCATGACTAATACCATAGTCCTCCTGGCCCATGTTGACCATGACACCCCCTCCAACATCTATTTGTCTCTGGGCTGAATTGTCTTCAAGCTTTTTCAGAATTTCCTCCTGAGCTGCATCTCCTCCTGGACCCCCCACGCTGGCTTTACCGCTCATGAAATGAGCATAAAGCTCCGTCTGCGTGATGAGGAAGTTGAGTTTACGCTGCTGACGCTTGGCCTGTGAAAACAAAAACAAGTCCAGTCTGGTTTCATGGAGTCTGTGATGTCTCCAACTGTCTCACTGTGACGCACCTCTCTCATTTCTTCATCGAGTTTACGCTGCTCCAGTGCTTCCTTCTCAGCCCGCTTCCTGTGCTCTTTTTCCACTTTGTCATATTTCTTCCAGTAGAGCATCATCTCCTTGGTGAGGCGTCGTGCACGGGGCAGCGTCTCTTTGCAGTTCTTTTGAGCCTGGATGGCTGCACGCCGGACCTCTCGCATGCACTGGTGGGCAAGCTGGAGAAAACAAACCAGGATTTGTTGAATTTAACTAAATAAGAAGTTGATACCAAAAAGTCACGTTTGTTTTATCCATTTGAGTAAATTTGACTCACCTTTTTGGCATTAGTCAGTACCAAGTTCTTAGCAGAGGTTTTCTGCTTGAAAGACTGTAAAAAAAACAAGAATTCTTAAAATCTTAGGAAATGTAAACACACAAAACAAACTTTTTACAATTAATCTGCAGAAAAAGAAGAAAAACGGCGCTGGCGTTCATCAATGTCTACACACTAACTTTGGGAATCTCCTTTTTAGCGATGGTGAGCCAGACTTTTCGCCGCCGTGCGTTCAGCTGCTCAATGGTGAGGTGCTTCTTCTTCATCATGGGCAGCGGAGCATCATGGGAAAACTTAGCAAAGATCTTGTTAGTATAAGGACGCTCCTCATCCAGAAATTCTCCTTCCCCTCTCTTCTTCTTCTTCTTTACTTTCCTCAGTTTGGCTAAAAGAAAATGGTAAAAATAAATTATTTTAAAATATTCTACAGGTGCTTTTCCTGATTAGCTCTTCTTTTCTTACTCTTGAACTTCTTCTCATCTTTGATTTTCTTCTTCTTTGGGCCCAGTAAGTGGCGCTGTTGCTCATAGAAAGGATCATGGGTGGACAGCAGCCCTGTGCTGTAGTACTGATACTGATACAGCTGCATGGAAACACAGTGAACACACAAACATTTATCATTTTGTTGTTTGAGTATTAGCTGGTAATATGTTTAGATGTCAGCGGGTTTGCACCTCTCGGTCAGAGTAAAACTTGCTCTGCTGCTGCCTGGTGTAGCGATGGAGCCTCAGCATGTCGTGCAGCTCCTCACGAGACAAACTGAAGCCGGAATCATCGGAGTCTGTGTCAGAGTCCGTGGTGTCATCGCTCAGCAAGATACTCTGCAGGGGACAGAGGTGGGACGCAATTAAATCAGGATGAGCGTGTATAGGAAAGGAGGTTAAACACCATCACAGGACTTATCTGTTCATTTACAGGTTTTATCTGTAAACAAAATGTGCCTTAAAGTAGAGTCAGTGTTAATACCTTGAGCCACTTCCTGTTCTTTTTCAGCTTAGAAAAATTGTAAAAGCTTGTTTTATCTGCTTTTTGTTCTGTTGAAATGAAACAGACAGGAATAAATCTGGTGAAGAGGCAGTCATAAAAAAAAAGATAAACAGATGTAGCTCTAAAGCCTGACTAACCTTTACCCTGAAGCAGCGCGCCGTTTAAGGGTTTCCCATCTGGCAACCCGTCCTCTTGCTCACATGGCTCAGTCTTCACTGTTAAAGCTGCATGTTGAGCTGGGGGGTCCAGGGGAAGTCCTGTCCCCAGCGCACCATCACTGTCATCACTATCATCACTACAACAAGAAAACAATGTCTGTGACTCCATCTGTTTTACAGTTGTCATGCACTGTAACCAGCACAGACAATTAATTACCAATGCAGATAAATGTCATATGCATTTTTGTGTTTGAAAATGTGTTTAGGAGAGTATGTTGTACTCCTCTCCCCGTGTCTCTGACTGTACCTGGTGATATCTCGGTTGAAGACAGCAGCAGTCTGCCGCAGAAAACTGTCCAACTTCAGAGACCTTTCAAGTCGCTGCAGGTATAGAGGTTTGGCCAGGCCGGATCCCCCTGATGCCCCGACCTCCAGCCGGCCATCTTGCCCTGACGCCATGCAGCACGTACTCCTCTGCCCGGAGACGCAGGTCCTTTTACTGGAGAGAAAGAGACAGAAAATAAAGTCAGGTATTATGGGATATGTGCAGCTCTGTTAAAGCTGTGGTATAACACTTTATGCAGCAAAATGAAAACCCACTAAACATCCCCTCAACAGGTGTTGTCATGGTAACAAAATGTCCATTCATTCCCAGTCGTGTTACTCTCATTCCTGGACACACAGAACTGTATCACACCACACTTCATTCAATAGGAGACAGTACACACTCACCTTCTCAGTAACAGATGGCATCGCTCTTGATTCCAACATGAATGACCTCATAAAAGGTGAAAGAACCTACGACAGAATAAATCCAATGAGTCTGCTATAAACGCTGAGCTTTTGGTCAAACTTGTTTTCCTCATTTTTGAACCTCACTGTGGAATTACACCAAGCAGAATTATTCCTCCTAAAAGAGCTCCTGCTTTAAGGAAATACTGTTTCCTGATTAGCTTTGCTTTGGTTTTAGACCAAGTACCCTCCCCATAATTAGGACTGAACATTTCTCAGCACATAACTAACCAGTAAGAATACTTTGAGGACTGTTCTGCTTAACCTTGGGTCCTTGCAAGGCCACATACTCAAACTGTAACAGACTGCTCAGACTGTTCATTGGTCGTCTATCTTTAAGGCGCATGCAGTGAGCCCTGACCACTGAAGATGGAGACGTTTCAGTTCTAAAGGTTCAGAACACACCAAACTGATGCATTTCATGCCTACTTATTGTTCTGATTCAACACGTCTCTTTGTTTGCTAATACGCCCTTCCTACTGTAAGCCACCACTTTAACGAAATGTTCAAAGTTGTGTTATGTTATCCGTCAGTGGTCATAATGTTGTGGCTGATTAGTATGTTATATAGCAAAAGAACAATAAAATGCTTTAAAACAAAAACAAAAAAAAATCCCCAAAATGTCATGAAATAAAGTTCATTTGACCTTTTTATGCAATAAATTGATCAGTACTTGTTTTGGGTAAAAGCATATGTACCGCTAAATAAATGTAAATGTACCACTGTCATAAATTACATTTTCACACTGTAAAAGTATTTTTGGCATGTTAGGAATTCACACAAAATATTGTTCAGTTAATCACCTGACTGAAATTAATGGACATTAATTGAAATATTTATTGATGTTTTTTTTCCTTAAGTATAATCAGAATACTGACAGCAATGAGAATGGACATAATGCCATCAAATTAAAAGTTTACACCAAAAAATGTAACCCAGATGTATTTGTTTGTTTACATCACTTGGTAGGTGTAGAGGCACCAACAGCTCCGAGTCTGTCGTTTCTCTCAGCCACCTAAAATATTTTACAAGTTTCTGACACTTTCCATGGCTATGCAATCAAACCCTTGAGCCTGGTGTAAATTTCCACTTTCTGCTCTAACAAGATTTAAGCAGGACTCGTAGGTTTCATTTGATTTTTCTCCAGTTCTTACGTACTGACATTTGCCTTAAACCTAGATTTTTAACAATGGATGATTTTAAAATAATTGTTAGATTTTTATGTTATCATTTTATCCTCTTTAATAACTCAATGAAAAAATAGCAAAAATGTAAATAATCAGTGTATATTATTTATGATAAGATGCCTATCAATAGATATTTTTAAAGTGGTGAATTCAGTTTAATCAGTTTATTCAGGGCTTGTAAATATAAAAAATTCAGCTGCCTGAGTACAAGCCACTTTGTAAATAAAATGATTTATCAAAGAGTTTCAAATATTTAAATACATGTAGGTCATATTCTCTTGTTCTGTGTGTATTGTAAAATGATTTAATTTGTTAAATATTTAGAATATTCCAACTTGTGGGTTCTGATAAAATAACGTTAAAATTATATTTATGTAGATATTAGTGAACACACATGGACTGAAATTGTTTATAAATAGGCACATTTTAATCCTATATTTGAGAAGAAGAAAAACTTAAATATGTGTTTTAATATTTATTTTTTATATGATATTTGGGGAGCTGGTGGTTGACCCAAACTACTTGGTTTAGTTAACCTTCGTGGCTTGTAGCCTGCCAGCTAACGACCGTTAGCCGGGCCCCTATCAGAGGGTCAACGTGTTCATATACTGACAGCTGTTTGTTAAGTAAACGCTTCTAAATATTGCACTTTAAATAATACTTGGTTCTCCAACCACTTGGATTTTATGAGAAATGGAAAATGTATTTTTTAAAGTATTTAAATTATCAAAAGGCTAGCTAGTTAGCTTATGACATTCGAAGGCGTTCCGTCGTGTCATAAATAAATATCCAGACCGACTGTCTCTTTAAGGCCGCCACCTCCGCGTCTAAACAATGTATTAATTTATCACTTTAATAACCATTTATTAGCTTGTTTATCGTCGCCATGTAGCGACACCGAGGCCTTCCTCAGGCGCCTCTCGTACCCTTGGAGCGGGCATGAGCAGAGGCTCGACAGCTGCCTGAACGTATGATCCCCATCATTTAATTCTTTCTCCCTCTCGGCCATCTTCCCCATTGCTCCTTCGCCATAACAACCACTGTGGAGTCTCTCACCTCAGCCCCGTGTCCCCCTTTCAGTCCCTCTTGTCGCTGCTGCCGACTCTCGGTTCTCTGACTCCAAAATGGCGGTTCGAGGCACCAGGCGAGTCTGTGAGCTTTGAGTCGGCAGCAGCAGCAGAGAGGCGGCCACTTTCTGTTACTGAGAGAGCAGAGACACGACGCCATGGCGAGGTTACAGCAAGGAGCAGCCATTTTAATCAACTGTAGAGTAAAGAACACGTAGCAGTCCGTACCGCATAAGGCACGAATGACACAGAAAAATCCAGCAATATTTCTAACGACTAAAGTGAGATGTGGTGATACGAGGAAAAGCATTTGGTAACAAATTTACACGTAATACTAACATAGCGATACTTTTCCGATGTCGATTGGTAGTGCCTGAATTATGCGAAGATTACCGAGCTACGCCCTACGTCATCACAAGGGAACTCCGTTTTTGGTCATTTAGCTGAAATTTGCAGAAGCTGTTAATAAAAGTTTGTATTTTTAAAATCATAGTAATAATAATAAATATATTAAAATCTAAATTGTATTTATTTTAATAAATCTCTGAAAATAATATTGTCATTTAAAAGCAGTAATGTTGGCAGAATTTTATATCCTACATAACTAGATTAAATGGATGTAGTTTGATGTTCACAAAAGGAAACAAGTCTGATTTTGCTAAAGCGTCTCAGGTATTTTATCAGAGGCAGTTTGTTTCTGTTATATGAAGAATCTGTTTAATACAACAAACACTTAATCAGATAATATTTTGAAACATTAACAACAGATTTACAAAAGCTGCTTTTAATGTAATTAGTCTCCAGTCTGATGTAACATGTTGGTTTGTGGTGGATCAGGAAAGTCAGACTGCAGGTCAGAAAGATTCAGAAACAGATCAAAGTTCAACTGATTGCTGCATTTTACAGACATTTCAGTCAAACTCAGGTTATGTTGGTTCAGTTCTGGTTCTGGAATCAGTTCACACATGCAAAACCTGTTTGTGATATTACTGTCATTGTGCTGCAGAAAGTCCTTAAACATGTTCCATTTCCTGGTCAAAGATCCAAGGAACCATTTCAGAAGGTCTAAAGGGCCTCATGTGGCTCCAGAGCTGCAGGTTTCAGACCCTGGTCTAACTGATGTTGTGCTTGTCCCCCTTTTGAGAAAACTGGTATTAATCAGTTGATGTTTGTACATTTCAAAATTTAGGATTTGCCCAATATTTATGACACTTGAAACAAAATGTTTCCACCAAAATGTTTTAATGTCTACCAGTCACTCGCAAAATACTACAAAAAACAGTTTGTCTTAAACTGTCAAATGACAGACTTTAAGGAGCACGGGACATACAGAGATACACATGAATGTTATCAGATTGGCAAACAAGTACCTAAAGTAATGCAGGTACGACAGATATAGTGCAGTTACATTTGCAGTGTTAGCAGACATATAGGCACATGTATGCAAATATATGAGAAACGTTCTTTAAATACTTTCATTCAAAGTGCAAAAGTTCATTCTATCAGCTTAAAAGACTGACAGCAAAATAAGCTGGATTCTTTAGAACAGGAGCTTTAGTTTTTAGCAACAGGCACTACCAACAGGCGATCGGATCGTTGTCCGTTTCTCCTGAACAGGTCGCTCCTTCACACAATGAACTTTTCTCTGACATTTCAACTGAGTCTCATTTTCTCATGAAAAGTTGAAGGGACTTTATTCACAGCCAGCTGGATTTCTCAAGTTCAAATTTCTGTGGATCAATAAACGGCTTATCGATGGACTTGATCATCAGTTCGCCGCAGTACACACACTCAGATGCAACAATGTCATCGATGTCTGATATTATTTGTTCACGACTTGTGCCTGCAGAGCCCTTCCCCAGGCTGGAAGTGTCTCCTTCTTCCTTTGGTGCTGGGCGGTGACGGGATTTGGAAGATTGTGCCGTCGCAGACAGTTTTTTCTGAAGCTCTTCCAGGCGGCTCTGCTTGAAGAGTGACAAATGTGGAGTCACTTCCTAAAAAGGTAAAAAAGAAAAAGAAATTTTACATGAAGTGGTGCGTTCTGACAGTCGCGTTAGGACCAAAAAGTACAGTTTGGACATAATATTTACCTGGAACAGGCAGTCATAGTGAAACATGTGTCCACACAGAAACAGATAAAAGGGCCTGTTGAGCAATGGGAAGTCACAAGTAGCACATTTTTCCTGGGATTCTACAACACCGTACTTGTTCCTCATTTCCTGGATGTCTTCTCTGATTCGTTTAGCACTCTCTGTGGCTTCCTCCATTTCCTGCTTCAGATCATCGATGTGCTTGTTGTATTCCTCCAGGGAACCACAGATGGCCTCCTGAAAAGCATGGGGTCAACACCGAGCTTGTTTTTTAATTGTAAAAGGTATATATACCTTTATGTTATGTTGCCCACCTTAAAGTGGTCGATGGTGACAAAGTCTGGAAAAAAAGGCAGGATGTCTTCGATTTTGAGTAGATTGCAGCTGGACAGACAGTTCATGGCTTTCTTCACGTCCTTCTCCTCCTGCACCACATGTCGGGCGATCTTCAGCCAAAGCTTTTTACGCATCTCCTCATCATCCTCTGGCAGGTCAGCACATCTCTTTGCCAAGTCTACATCCACCTATGGACAGCGGAAACAATAAAAAAAGTAGTTACATTTATCAGATTTTGAAGGAGAATGTGAATAAAGAGGAAAAACAGCATTTGCTGATCTGGGAACAGGCATGTCTCACCTGTAAGGCCAGGTCCACCGCCTCCTCATACAGCTCCATTATTCTATATACCAATACACAAGCCTGGAGGTAGCCATGTTCTGCACACAGCCTGAGGGCATACTTCAGGTCATAATGGATCTCTGAGGGATGCGTACCTGCCTGTTCCAGGTACCACAGCAGAGAGTCAGGCTTGTACTTTGCGTAAAGTGACAGCAGGTAGTTATGGATGGCCTCCTCCGTCACGTTCAGCTCATACACACAGAACTCCATGTAGCGAATGGTTTCATTGATCTGCTGCGTGCTGCCCATCTGGCTGTAGTTCATTAGAGCTGGTATAAGTTTCTTCGGGTCCAGTCTCTTGCCCATCTTAATCCACGCATCCACCACACTTTTGGGAATATTCTGCATGAGCACAGGTGAGAACTTGTAAAAAAGCTTTTCATTGCAGTGCTTGGCGAGAACATCCAGAGCAGCGCTGAAGTCGTCATTCTGGCAGTGGTGAGATATCACTCTCTCGTAGTCCTGCATGATGACGGAGAAGTAAACCATGTCGTCCACGTTGCCGTGGCTGGCCAACAGGTCGTAGATGGTGCTGCGGTAGTTATACAGGCAGTCCCTGTGTTTGGGGTTGCTCAGGAAGTCACGGAACTCCTCGCGGGTTTCCTTGAAGATGATGCTGTTACCATCACTCTCCAGCTGCCCGAGACGATTCAGGTAGAGTTCGACCAGCCAGGTGACCAGCAGAGTGATCTGTGTTCTCTCACTAGATTTCAGATTGTGTAACTTCTTCAGTAGGAACTCCTTCAAGGCCTCTTCCTGTTTGGCTTCAATGAACTTCAGCGCTATCTCTTCGAAGTAGTTCTGCGTTAGCGCGTAGCACTTGGCGCTCTCCAGGTATCTCTTGCTCTGGAAGCAGTGCTCGGCCTCCTTGGCCAGCACCATGTCCATGCACTCCGGTCGATCACGGCAGTACTCCTTGGCCAGGTCAAATTTATTCATGTTCATGTACATCTGCCACACGTCCCTGGCCTCACGCTGGATGTGGTAGCGGAAGACAGCCCGCTCCGTGTAGATCCACACCAACCCGCCCAGAGGATCCTTGATCATCCGTTTGAGGGAGCCAAATTTATCTGGAAACACATCCTCATACACCACCTGTCCATTCAGAGTGCAGATGGCCTTCACTCGGTCATGAAGCAGGAGCAGGAAGTGGAACTGCGTCAGCACGATGGAGATGGGGCTATTGTCATTAATGTCGATGTCCGACGTGTACTCCCAAACCTGTTCAGATCAGAAAACGTTTGTGAAACTGAAATATGTGAAACAGCAGAGCATCACACAAGCTGCTATTAACCTGAACATCACTCAGCAGGGAATCGGGCCTGATGTAATCCAGCTGACCATAAAGAACTCCATTCCCCATCATCCAGGCGAACGCCTTGGGGACATTCCGAAGTTTTGCAGTGTAGAACGTGATCTCACTGTATCCCATGTTGGCTGGGAACTCCTGAAAACTAGGCAGCAGATCCTGGTTCTGATTAAAGATGGAACTAAAGCCTTGCTGCTCTGACCCTTCAGCCACTTTACCCACAAACTGAAAAAGGCGTTTCCGTGTGGTGGCTATAATAAAGTACTTATTTTCTGGGCCTCGCTCCACCTCCAAGCAGCAGACTGGTGCGGGTCTGCCATCCTCCTCCAGGGAGTGAACCTACCATAAAAGCTGGAATTTAGTTTCATTCAAAGAGAAAAGAGGGATATTTGGTTCCAAAACTGCAGCATAAACAACAAAGCAAACATTATGTCAGACCTGTCTGAAGTACTGATCTGGATTGGTGTTGAACAGGCTGCCTTCGTTTGCAGAGATCTCAGCTTCAAAGATGATGCCCTGACTGGTGCCAACCAGGATGGGTCCTGTGCTGGTCTCATTGCCCAGCTGCTTGTTCCAGCCCACACTCTCAATGAGGTGTCCTCTCCAGCGGGACAGGCTGCGCACCTTCTGGGTGTTCCTGTTCAGGTACAGACACTCGCTGCTGCTCAGGCTGATCAGCAGATGGGAACCTGCAGCGGAAACAATATGGAGGTGAAAAAAGCTGCTGTTGTTTTATTTACATGTGTCATCATGGCACCAATAATGTGATAAAGGATGTAGAAATGTTGGGCATTAAGTCAACACCATGTTTGATTATTTAAAGAAAAGGAAACTGTTGATTTTCTTACCTGTTGGATCCAAAAACAACCGGTGCACTTTACTGTCATCTTTTCTTCCTAATTCCACCTGATTAGGTTGATCTGGTTTGGCTAAATCAATTCTGTAAAACACAATATGAAACATCACCACATTGAGTCTTTGTTTCAAATCAGTATAAACCCTGGACACAGTGTGTGATGTTCTGGTGACATTTGCCTCAACAACGTGTCCTTTCCAAGACTCATGCACAGCTGGTTGTTGCAAACTGCCAGGTGATTTATCTTCTCAGGTGGAGTAAAATCGATCCTCTGCTTGGTGAAAATGGGTTTCTCTTCCTCAAGTCTCACGTTCACAAAACCTTGGATGACACACCATGTTTGTGTCAGTAAAACCGCAGTTTTACATTAGAGTTTACAGGTTTTTACAGCATGTTGTAGTTTGATGCGCAGCTCATGAAAAGAGGGCGAACCTACCTGAATGTGTTAGCCCGATGTTAGCAGGGGACAGGCGGCTACGCGTCTGAGAACCCGACCTCATGTTCTGGGAATCCTCATACTCATCAAGTATTGAAGCCATAATCAAACGGGCATTAGCTCACTAGTTTTCAAACTTACAACTTATTTCAGAAAACTACACAAAATGTCATCCCGAAACAGTTAGCGGCTAACAAAACTAGCTATGACAAACCCACCCGTTAAAAATCTCCAATAATCCGTATTTATTTAAATTAAGAGGATTTGTGAACAACACGCCTTTTAACGCGGAGGCAAAAGAATGGAAATAAAACTAATTACATTAATTCGTAGTAAAATAGCATCAAATGTAGCTTCCGAGTGTATTTCACTGAGAAACCCCTCTCAGTCAGGTGACACACGGAATCACGTGATTTCTTTGGCTCGAGTGTATGTTTCACCACAAGGGGGCGCTTTATCTCTGAAGAGCCCGAGGAAAACTTCACAAATAATGGAAACAGCTAAAATAAATTAGAGTTTATCGATTTATTTAGCTACTAATGAAATACAGTAATTTGGTAAATTCCCGAGCCACCGCTCGCTAATCTGAAACAAGAATCCAGACTTTTTGTGTTTCTTGTGCAATAACTTTCAGTGTTAGGGGGGAAATGAACACAATATACTGATTTACCACTCCGTCTTAGAGTTTATATATGTTATTCTGATATATTTCAACATAT
The DNA here is from genome assembly GCA_006937955.1 of Pachypanchax playfairii. Lineage (NCBI taxonomy): Eukaryota > Metazoa > Chordata > Actinopteri > Cyprinodontiformes > Aplocheilidae > Pachypanchax > Pachypanchax playfairii. Next base: position 179,608 of record SSNP01000141.1, read on the forward strand.
TATATATTGTGTTTGTTTAAAATGGACAGTGACACATGGTACAGTATGCGAAACACCTGTAAAGCATGGTGGAGGGTTGTTATGCTTTGGGACTGTGTTTAAACCGGCTCAAATCATGCAAACACAGAAATAAAGGGTTAAAAAGTTGTGATAAGGATGAGACTAAACCAGATTTTGCAACTGTGACCTGAAGAGACTAAACCGAGTCTACCTGTCAGCTCTCAGTGGGCGTGGCTATGCAAATCTAAACCTTTCAGAACGGAAGGTGGAGCTCATCCCTCAGATCAGGAGCTGAGATTCTCTCAGATAGACAGACAGACAGGCAGGGAGCTGGGACATGTGATAGACAGGCAGAGGTTACGGTCGGGTTCTTCACGGTGAGGAGGGAGACTTTGCGTTCATCTATTTCATGACCTGCTCGAAATGCCACCTCACATGGATTTCTACTTTTCCCACGAGTCCCGAGTCCCGTCAGCTTGCGGGCTTACCCGGGCGGATGAGCTGGACCCAGAAGTCATCAGCTGTATGCTGGTCGGAGACGGAGCGGTCGGGAAGACCAGCATGATCGTCAGCTACATCTCTAACGGATATCCGGCGGAATATAACCAGACCGGGTTTGACGTTTTCTCAGGTGAGCCAGACTGAAAAACTTTGATGTCTTTATTATCTCATGAGTGATTTATCTACAACAGTCGTTTGATGACGTGAAGCTGAAACTGACTGATTGAATGTTGTTGGTTTCCGAACAGGTCAGGTCCAGGTAGAAGGATCTCCAGTCAAAGTTCAACTGGTGGACACTGCTGGACAGGTTATTATTGTTATTATTATTATTGTTGTTATTCATGTTTTAATAAGTTATCTGTTGATCAGAACACCTCAGGTAACAGGAGTTCTTTATGTGAACTGAACATACAACCTGTCACGTCTGTGTGACTCAACAGGATCTGAATGTCTGACTTTCTTCTCTGAGTCAGTCTCAGTCATGAGAATTTGACTGACGCTTTTGTTCTGTCTCTCTTTTTTTTTTGCTCCACGCAGGAAGAATTTGATGAATTCCGATCTCTGTCCTACGAACACACAGATGTCTTCCTCCTGTGCTTCAGCGTGGTCAACCCTGAATCTTTTCACAACGTCACAAAGAAGTGGGTTCCAGCAATCCGGGCCCTCAACCCGTCTTCTCCCATCATCCTCGTTGGGACTCAGTCGGATCTTCTGCTGGACGTGAACGTCCTCATCAACCTGGATCGATCCAACGTCAAGCCGATCCTGAGCTCCCGAGCCCGGAGCATGGCGGACAAGATCAGGGCCACGGACTACATCGAGTGCTCGTCGCTCACGCAGAAGAACTTGAAAGAGGCGTTTGACACAGCGATCTTCGCCGCGATTAAGAACAAAACACGCAAGAGCAAGAAGAGGAGGTTTTCTGACAGGCGCACAAAAGCGTTCTCACGCTGCAGCTGGAAGAAGTTCTTCTGCTTCGTCTGAACACTTCTTCACTAATTTATTAAAAACTCGTTCCAGTCGCTTCAGTCACTTATCAGCATCCTCGCATCTCTCAAAATTTGTGTTGGATGCCAAATATGAAAACCAACACCCGGGGATTTCTGCGTCCTGTGAACCGGTTTTCACACCCTGTCAGACTGACACACGTTCAGACGTTGGTTTCAGGTCAACACAAACAATCTTCATGTTAAATAAAAATCTGCACAAGCTCCTTCACATCAGGAACACGAGCTTCAGAGGCCCATATGTAAAAAGTGAATTTGCATGTTGTGCCATCAGGACTATGTGTTTTAGTTCTCATCTACATGTTTATGTTCAGGGTTCTGAATGAAAGCGCTACATTCCTGTTACCTGTTTACAAAAAGCTTCTCCAGCTGGTTTCTAGATGTAACATCTGGTGGAGGTTGATGATTTTCTGCCCTGATTGATGCTGCAGGAGTTCAGAAAGATGAACTGTTTTACACTGTGGGGGCAGGAAACACAGCAGAAACCTTTTCTTTGTTGTTTTGGTCAGTCTGCATGTGTAAAAGCCGAACACTGCAGGAGTCCTTTCTTCATCCCTACTCCTTATTTTTCCTATTATTATTCAACCTTCTTTGTTTAATCTGTTCAATATGCTCCTGATCTCTGAAACCAAACGAGCACAGAGTTACAGGCTCAACAGCATGAATGTCCTTTTAAACAAAACTTCTTGAAAGAACTTTCTTGTTAAGGTTTTGCACTCCAGTGTTATAATATGTGATGCGTTTGAATGGAAGTCTGGGATTTTCCTGTATGCTTCTTGTGGAAGTAAATTTTATGTTTCTGTTTGTAAAAACAGGTTTGTTTATAAACTATCAGACGAAACAGGTTTTAATATCAATATTTTACACCCTCCAAAATAAAATTTGTTGTATTTTTACGTCATAGTAACTTAAGTCTGGTTTGTGTTTCTTTCATAGTGAAGCAGAGTGGCGTCATCATTAAGGAAATAAACAATGAGCAACTTAAATCTCTGTGTTGTGTGTGATTTCACAACTAACCTAAAAACAGCTGATTGATGTTGAATGAAATGTTTTTTTAATTGTTAAAAACAGCAGATCTTCTCTGCAGGGTGTCAGAAGGATCCGGATCACCACACCAGCTGGTCTAAACACATGATGAGCAACCTGGAATCAGCTGACTGCTCCGTCTGAGTAAACATCCTTTGAGATATAAAAGAGTTGAATTGGAAATGATTGAGTCATATATCACAACAGTAATGGAGTCTCTGCAACCAAACGGAAATCAGAAGCATAAAAAGGTCTAAGACGCTGGATTCTGGTCTGATCTGTGTAGATCCATGAAAGACTTCAGGTGTGCTGGTTCAGAACAGGACAAAGGAGTCAGAAAAGACCCAGATGGTAAACAGATGTGTCTGTCACTGGGTTAGCATGCAGCATCCTGTGTCTGACCCCGTGTGGAGGTCAGAGGTCAGAGAAAGGAGCTGATGTTTGGTCGCATGACACAAAGAACTCTGACTGGACTCTCAGGGACAAGTTGTTGATCCGTGACCGTCAGGAGCAGAGATATGAGAACATCTTTTTGTGTTGACGATCAATCAAATCTGAGTTTGTTGTTAGTGATGAATGTAGAAGACACAGTAAACCTTCGCAGGGACGTGAACTGCTTTAAGTCCTGTTAGTTGAACGTTTTGTCCCTGTAGGGGGACGTTAGATCAGAGAGACGCTTAGCAGTGATTGGATTTTAGGTGGTGAAGCAACTGTTTCGTAAAATATGATGAGGCACGTTTGTATTTTGGAGAGAACAAAGTGTGTAAATCTGTGGAAGCAGCACATAAAGATGATGCATGACTGTGTAACCGGTTATTGACAACAAACTGTCTTCATTCTCAGGACTGAAGAAACCTTCAAACGTCTCATTATTTGGACTGAAAGAGCAAAATTTATCTTTATTTGGACTTTATTCAAACTAGAATTGATTTAGAATGAAAATAACTCCTAATTCTCTGGGTGCTAGCTACGTTAACCTGTTAGCTAACATTATTTACACTTGCAACAAATTAAAAACGTGTTTATAGTTGGAAACAAAATTGGTTCTAAAAACAAATATATTTGCTCAGTGTGTGAACAGCTTTCCAGCACAATATAAAGATGTTCCCAAGTTTCTGGTGTAAAATCTATTTCTTTAAAATAACTTGGTTAGCTGGTTTATGACTCAAAGACCTGGTCATGTTCTCGTGACTTCACAGATTAATCAGCAAAACTCACCGTTTTCCTGCTGAAAACGTTTTATAAAGAGTCTAAAAGAACTAAAGGAGTCGGCTAGTTGTGTTTTTTTGACTCTTTGTGTTTTGGTAGTTCGAGGAGTTGAAATTAAATTGTGGGTATCATAGAAGTGTTGATTGTTTCAATCTTGGTTCAAAAAGTAAAAGAGATGTTTTGGAGACTTTAAAGGCTGGTGAGGTGAGGAAAGGTGAGGTGGGGAAAGGTGAGGTGAGGAAAGGTGAGGTGAGGAAAGGTGAGGTGGGGAAAGGTGAGGTTACTGTACTGACAGATTTCCAATCAAACATGGAGAGATCAAACTTTGACACTTTGAACAAGCAAAAAAAAGAATAAATTGATGATTCACAAAAGTCTGTGTAGTCAAACACACGCTGTTCAGTCATAACACACTCGTTAAGCAATCATGACGCCCCGAGTTGGACAAGTTCTAGGTTCTCATGTGTTAAATAAACTGTTCCTCCCCTTTATTCTTTCTTCTCATGGTTAGTCACCTCTTTCCTCCTCCTTCTAACTGAAGGCTGCTTCTCCTCCCAGGATCCCTTTGCTTTTAGCGATTGTGTGAGGAGTATTCAACCAGCTCTTCCTCTGGCACTAGGCCAGTATCACTCTGGGTTTCACTGTAGTTTAAAGCTGGCAAGGAGGCCTGGGAATCAGCAGGTGCACCAACAGGTCTGCCTGGCTCAGGACAAAGCCGATTGGCTGCTTGATCTTTCTGCTCCTCGACCATCCAAACTGGCAGTTAAACAGTTTTGCTCTGAGGAAGAACTGACATGGTGTTTTTCTCAAACACAAAGTCTCTCTTGAGACTTTATATTTACTTTTATTTTTTTGTGCATTTCCCCCCTTAAATAAAACAACAAAATATTTTAAGCAAAATTACAAGAATATTTTAAAAGTTTAAGACATGAAATTGACACAATGTTCCTCTTTTAATTTGTAGGAGCATTTGTTTATCAGCAAACAACCTGTCAGTCACACTGAATGTGTTTATTCCTTTACAGCATAAACTGTCAGTTTCGATGTTGAGCGAATCAGTGAGAATTAACTTTTTTTTTCTGGCTGACTGTCCCTGCAGGCAACAACGATTACAGCTGTCCCAAAACACACCGCCCTGCATCTGCCGAGCTGCTCGTGCAGTTGGGTAACACACAGAAAGGAGGATGTTCACAGCCCCCAAACTAATGACTAACAACATCTGAAGGATAAACAGAAGCTTTCCATGATTTTTTTTTGTGTGTACTGACTGACCTAAAAGAACTTTCCAAAGGTTGGATCGCCATATGAGTCATTAAATTAATTATCAGGAACAACTCGTTCTAACACGTGTCTTAATCCACACAGACTGAGAGGGACAGATTGATTTTTAGAGTGACCGTCAATGACCAGCCCTGATCAAAGGGGAACACAGATGAAGTGCAGAAAGCTCATCAGATGAGACAATCAATCCGATGATAAACATTTCAAACACGCTTCGTTTTCAAGCTCATTATTCTTCTGACATCATCAGTCCTCCAGAGCTCTGGTTTCTATCACCTTGGGTAAAAACAGGATCTCAGATACAGTTTTTTGTCATTTTCTTGTCAGTGACATTGAAACTAAACAAAGTTAAAACAAATCTGTCAATGAATCAAGTGGTTTTCAGCACAGAGTGATGAAAAGGTTCAGCTTGTCTACCTGTAAATAATTAGAAGGAAATGAATCCAGACTGCTGTAAGTCCCCCAGATCTGCAAGTGTTTCTCTGTGAGATCAATACAAAGCCTACGGCGGGCTTTACATAAGTGACCTGATGTGTTTGTGAGCAAGTGCATTTAGATTGTGAAGAGCCAAGGGCAACTGAAAACATCCAGTTAGTTGGTGTAAGTACAGTTCCATCATCAAGAGCTTCTAGAGAACCACAGCATGCACGAGTAGAGTCTAGACCTGGTCCTCCAACAGGTTCTGGTTGTTTACCTTCACCGTTATACCTGCAAATAAATGACATGTTTAGCATCTCCTCAAGTTCTGCAGAATCCTACCCCCCCCCCCCCCCCCTGGGTGTGTTGAAGGTCCAGGGGTGTTGTTTAAACAAATGTTTCTCCCTTCTACAATGACTCTGCCATCTGAGTAGGTTTTTATATCCCTTAACATGTAATGTAAGAAGTAACATGAAGATAATAAGAAGAATTAGTACAAATGTGTGTGTGACATTTACTGGTCGTGTAAAGTTCCTTGTTTCTGTTAAAAATCTAAAGACTTCGGTGTTTAAATCATTTTTTCCCAGTTTAACATGATTTGGTTCTTTACATTAAACAGATTGTTAGATTCAACCTCCTGATGAGTCCGATGAGCAGCTTAACAGGTTCAGTCTGGTAAAAGTCTGATGTTGAATACAGCCCAGTTTTATCAGCACACTGTTCATGGTGATTCCAGGTAAACAGCATGTAGAGAGTGACACTGAGGGGTGTCGGATCTCAACACCTTCCAGAAGAGGTGATTTGTGGTAAATACACAGAAGATTAAAGGAACCAAAAAGTCTCTCTGGAATTTGCAATTAATTAATTCATGAAACCCTCCATCCATTTTCACCTGCTTCTCTGAGGTCCTGGTCTAGAAGGGACATGTAACCCATCCAATAGGATCTTCTTCCTCTGGAAGATTCTCAGAAAACCTTCAAGGAGAAGTGACCACGAGGCTAGTGATGATGCTAGGGGCCGATACTAGGGATGCAACTATACCACTTTGTTCAAACCGACACAATACCAATACTTGGATCAGAGTACATTAGGCGGTATTGGGGCCGATACCTGATACGGTATCGGTATTGGTGCATCCCTAGCCGATACCATTCTAATGTACTCATATCAGTATAGGTTAGTTAAAGAGGTCCTTCCATTAAAAACAGTGTTTCTGAGGTTTCTGTTGAATATTTTAGCTCCACAGGTGTTCTTACCTTCATAGTGGGTGAAAACAGGTCAACAACTTCTCTTTCAGTTTTTATCTCTCAAACTACGCAGGTGGTGATAAAACCCGAGTTCTAACGGCCTGTATCTGTTTCATCACAACTCCTTTGTTCGTTAGTATTCATCAGCTCCCACAGTTGAAACCACGCCTAGCATGCTGCTGGCTAAAAGCTGTTAGCATAACGCCTAGCATTCTGCTGGCTAAAAGCTGTTAGCATAACGCCTAGCATGCTGCTGGCTAAAAGCTGTTAGCATAAAGCCTAGCATGCTGCTGGCTAAAAGCTGTTAGCATTAGACGTAGCAAACAGGAAGAGACTCGGTGCGCTGTTAGCATGCGCAGCAGGGCAGGAAACAGTATTCTTTGCTCTCATAGGCTAGTTTGTTAGCCAGTCAGAGTCCAGCAAATTCGAACAATGAATATGAACGAGCTGCTGACGAAGCAGTCGAAGCAGCCTGATGGAAGGAGCCGGAACCACCCGAATTTTAACGTAGACAGATTAAAAGGTCTGTTAATCAGTGTTTCCTGATGTTTTTTAGATATAAAATGTTTCATATTACTGGTTAACACTAAAGAAATAACCACAAATTCCTGAAATTTGTATGAAATTTTTATTTTTCACTTGAAATTTTGGTTTTGTATCAGTATCGTATCATTGCATCCCAATACGAGGCATTGTGTTCAGATGCCTGAACCCCCCACCCTCACCTCCACCCCCACCGACACATTTTGATGCTGAGGAGCAGCAGCTCTGTTCCTAGCTCCTTACCCAATGTCGAAGTCCGAGCCCAGCTGCTTGGATTCATCATCTCATCTGCAACCTCACATATTCATGACTATCATGCAACAGCATCAATTTTAATACATAAAGTTTTACATGTTTATAATTTCTTTGTTTTAATAAGTTTGACTGGTTGAAATAACTTTAAGCAGAACATGAATGTTAGTGGTAAAATGAAGGAGTTACAGTATCAGGATTGACCCTGTTCAACACCAATGTTAAGTTGTTAAATTGATATTTTTGGGTCCTCATATGTTTTGTGTCAACAGACATATGAACACAATGCTGACATCATGTTTCTCATCAAGGAGAGTCAAAACTCAAAGACAGGCTGCAGAACAAAAACAAAAGTCAAGCTGTTTATTCCATGGTTTCAAATCATAATAAAAAAAAAAGAAAAAAGTGACAGTTAAATCATGTTTAGGAGGGAAAACTAAATGTCATTTGCATGTGGGAAGTGTGTGACCTGATTGGATGAGATGCTGTGCAGTGGGCGTGTCCGCGTCTGGGAATCAAGGAGGTGAGGTGTTCTCACAGAGGGACGGAGAGAGGAGGGAGGTGAGGGGTGTTGTGACATTCAGACAGCTCACATGGTGGCAGTGAAGCAAGTGAGCGCATTATGAAAGTCAACACAACTGCCCCAAGTGCCCGTCGGTGCACGGCTGCAGGCGCACACACGCATGGAAATGGAATAATTAGGATCATGTAGATTCATAAAGTTTTCAGACAGATTGATTTAGAGAACAACAACAACACTGTGTAGTGTGTGTGCAGTAAATATTCTATATTTCTCTGGAGTGTAACAAGTTGTGTCTGGACTTGTTCAGCAGAAAGTGACTGTTTGCTGTCCGAAACTCACATGAAAGTAAATCGGCTTACTCAGCCTGTTTGTGTGACAGCATCAAGGGAAGGTGTCTTCATAGCTGACTCAACTTTATCATGAAGAAAGAGGGATTTACCTTGATAAGGATCATTTGTGGAAATGAGTAGACTTCAAAACAGAGGGAGGAAACTGTGTATCACCAGACTAACTGCTTACTTCATATCACCAAAATAAAGATTAATGAGGTCAAAGTTGAGAGAATAAAAATGGATTCAAACTGCCTCTTTCAAGATTTTCTGATTTTACGTTTCTTTCTGGAAAGTTTAAACAAATTCACGACATAACAGCAACACACTTTGGGGTTTTCTAAAACCTGGATAAATAACCAACCTGCAGACGGGTCATCTTCAGTGATTTTGCAGACACAAAACTAACAAAACAATCTGAAAACCTCTTAGGTTTTCTTAGGTTTACTTTCTCTTTCTTTAACATAATAATAATAACAGAAACGGATTAGTTCCACTTTTATCAGATTTTAAACATATTTAATCCTCACTAGTATCTGGTCTCAGTAATCCTTCTTAGTTTCCTGCAGCTGATGTCACTTTGCGTGAGGTGGCATTTGGTCACGATGAGGATATTTTCCATGATACTCATCTGTGCAACCGCTGATTAGAGAGCACTTATTCACATGTCCAATATCCATGTGTGGTAGGCCTTCATTAGACATGCAGTGAAGAGGCCTGTCATTACTCCAGCAGTGATGCTTTCAGTGTCAAAATGATTCATAATTAAGAGTGACCCAAAATCTAAGGATGACAAATACAAGATAAAACATGAAATGACATCAGTAGGAGGCGTGTTTGTTGTCAGCTTTTTCTGCTGAAACTATCATAAAGGAAGGATAATCTTATTAACTATAGAGGACTCAACTTTAAAGTCACATTTGTTAATCAGAGGCATCTTTTTTTTAATTTATAGCCTCTCAATGTGCGTCCAAACCACAGAAACTCTGATTAAATCACTGGTCACAGACTACGAGGCTCCGCTGAAAGTGATGAAACTGAGGAGCTGTCATCGCACAGCTGAGGTTTGACTGAGTCAGACTGTGGAATAAATAATAAGGAGATACACAAAAACACAACAATGTTAAAATAAATCTACACTTATTATAATGTACTGGTGTTTTTATGTATCAGATAAATGATTTGTAATCTGATTAAAACGGATTTATTCCAGGCACCTAACCCTAAACACACATCTGAACAGAGAACCGGGTCGATGGCTTGGCTGCTTCTCTTTCACTGGAGGCAAACAGAAAGAAACGGATGTGTGTTTGCAGGTAATTCTCTGCCGTCAGCAGCCTCGACAGACCTGTAGAGCAGGCTTCCTGCTCTTATCTGCACACAACCCGTCAGACAAGAAATTTAGTTCACTTACCTCCCATCTACCAGGTGACACACTGCACAGCAAGGGTGGGGCCACAAAAGAGCCATTCGTCTCATTGTGCTAAAATAGATTTGCATTTTAACTGGCTCGCTGGATAGAAAAATCAAGGGTGGGGGATGTGTCGGCTTATGGGAACTAAAGGTGAGACTGTTCATGATAGAAAGTTCTGCAACAGATTTAAAGGCAGAAGAGAAACTGAGATAATTAAAAAGAAATTGAGGTGATTTTAAAAAGAAGTTTAAAAAACAACAGAGAATAAAAAGAGTGCAGTGCAGATCTTTCCCCGGTCTGAGAACGACACAAATATCTCTGTGACCGCAAAAACATTTTTCTATCAGACGAAGGTTTTATCTTTTCATTTGTCATTTCTAAAAATATCCCAACACCATATCTAGAAATGTATTTATCCACACAAAAATATCAAAATATGATCCAAATTGCCAGTAAGTACACCAGGTCTTCCTGTGGAAAGCTCCCACTCTGGGAATGAACAGTAAAGAAGAAGAGAAGGAGGCTGGTGGAAACAAGAGCTGCTCATTTAACTGATACATGAAGGTTCTGCAGATACAATCATACAAGCTGCTGTTATTGTTTGTGTCACGTCCGACACGCTGAGAGTTAGAGGTTAAAGATGTGGTTAGAAGGTTGCATTAATTAAGGTCGTCTACATGAAAACACAAAATAAGATTGTTTAGGACTCTTAAATCCCTGTTCCTGTGTGGACGACACCTAAAACTGTCCAGTTGAGTTATTTAGATTTTCTGCTTTTGGTTTACTGTGTTCTGTGTAAAGGAGAGCTGCTGCCCATCCCTGCATCCAGCAGAACGGAGGTGGGGTTTCACCTGGGAGAGGATGCTCGTCCATCACAAAGACAAAAACAACTGCACAGTCACACCTAAGAGTCTCCAGTTAACTCAACATGCATGTGAGGTTTGAGTCTTCAGACTCTGAGAGGAAACCAACGTTCCCACAGAAAACCATCATCTCTGTGACTTTCAGTGTTGTTGGAGCTGAAATGAGACCAAATGATTTTCAGAGACGTTTGGATCTTGTTTCTTCTGTCGTGATTCATGTCGGTTTATTTATTCATGGTTTATTTAGCTCCTGGATTTTGATTCTGTTTTGAGTTATTGGACTCTCGTAGAAGTTTAGTTTACCATGAGTTGATCATGTTTTGTGTTTTCTCATCTCACTGCAGTAGTCTGGTCACACCGTCTCACTCCTGTTAGTCACTCCTACTCCAGACATCACTAATTAGCTTCATTGGTCTCACCTGCTACAGCCCCATGCATCACTCTCACACCAGTCACCTGTGTTGTTCTGATTTTAAGCCCTGTCATGCTTCTGGTGCAGTGAAGTGCATTAACAGTGTGTATCGACCTGTTTTTTTTGGGTTACGTCTCCGGCTGCTCTCTGACCGACTTCACCGTTTGACGTTGACTCCTGCTCTACTTCACCAACTTCTGCTGTTTATCCATTCCTGAGTATTTGTAAGTTGAAGACCTGTCATCAACCTTTTGGTGTCTCTTCTGTGCACGTTCAACAATAAACTCTTTAGTAAACGTCTCTATCTGTTGCATTCGAGCCCAGTTCAAGAACAGAAACGCATCTTCATAAAAAGGTTTCACAAAGTTCCATTAATGCTTATCTATGAAGGCTCTGCAGGGCCATTACCAGCTGATCCAGGATGTGATGTCACGCAGGAGAAATCAACATGCCTACCAACAACCTCTGACACAGATCTGAGTATTTAAGACAGAAGGGAAAGAACAGTGAAGTAATTTGAGTTTTAATTGAAGTTCCAGTCACAAGAAGTTGATGAAAGTAATCAGTTACAAGAAAACCTGAACCCAACAGGAGAATGTATTTCCTCCCACGTCCATTACATCATAATTAACTGCTGTCGTGATACAAGGAGGAACTTTTTTTATTTTTAGATTCAAATCTAAACAAACATCATGTTTCTCTTACCTGTTTGAACTGTATAAACATGCAACACTCTCTTTACACAAACATGTCACTTCTTCCTTCACAGTTTCTGCCAATAATTAACTCAAAATACTAGAATAACATGTAAAAAGTAAAAATACAAGCTAAAAACTGTTAAATCTAAACAAACTGTGGAGTTAAAACTATAAATAAATGTTGAACTTTAGAAGTAACTTCCCTCATGTAACTGTATAATGAAGTGGGTTAATAATATTGTTGCCCTGCAGGTTCAGTTCCAGCAGGGTCTTGCTGCATGGAGACCGGATGTTCTCCCCATGAGTTTCTTCTGATTTCTGGATTACAACCATGATGGACTAACTGGCAACTCTAAATTGTCCCTAGATGTGTGTGTGTGACTAGACAGGTGAACTGTCCAGGTGTGACCCCGCCCCTCGCCCAGTGACTATCACCCTACACAGGAAGCACGTATAGATGTGTAAACTCTGTATTAAAAATCTTGCTCTTCTATTTTTTTTATCATGTTTCTGTGCTTCAACACACCTGATTTAGGTTAATGGCATTTGAACCGTGTTCTGCTGAACTTCATGTGTTCCTGTAATAATTTAAATCAGGTGTGTTCAAGCAGGAAAACTTCTCAAACAAACAGGCAGCTGGTTCCAGGAACTGGAATTAGAGAAACACTGATATTATATGTTGCTGCACTAAAATTAAATCAAAGGTTTTGCGTTGACTAAATCTATTTTTCTTATTTTTTATGATGAAAGAAACAAGAACATTGAAGGTTCTGATATGTGGTGTATGACCGGACTCGCGGCCTCTGACCTTCTGCAGATGATGTTTAATCTGCAAGTAAAATAGTTCCTGGTTTCTTTTCAATATCGTGTTCACAGAAAACATAATTACTCTCATTGGGAGCTCGTCAAACAAACACACCTTTTTATTTTGTGCTGCAACACCTGAACGACTGCACTGGAAGAACCGCTTGTAGTTGGAGATGATTCCAAACACAGTGAGGTCATTTTTAATGCCTTCAGTTTTACAAGTCAAAACGTTAAAACGGCAACACAGATTCTGAATATTTCAACCAGAATGAGCCAAAGTTAGTCGCCTAAAACTGTTTGTGTGGTTGAAAAAATAAAATAATTTAAAAAACAAACACAATTAAGGATTTTTCCCAAAATAGTGAATCATACTTGACCATATTTCTGACTGCTGATGATGTCATCGTGTTTTTATGTGTGAATAATGTTTGTTTATGAGTGTGCACTGCAGGTGGTAAAGGAGTAACGCTCCTTCTCAGCAGGTCTTCAATCCTCCCTCAAAAGCTGAGAACAGGAAGTTACAAACAACAAAGAAGCACGAGTCGGTTTTCAGTGTTTTAAAACAAATTATCTCAAAATAAAATGTACATTTATGAGACTTATATAAAGACAAGTTCTGTCTTCAGTTTGAAGCACGACGTGCTGCGGTTCTATTCTCCCTGATCTCTTCCTACTCATGTGAGGCTCATTCAGAGGCCCCGAGGTGTCACTTCTGGTCACTCTTCCTGCTGGTTCCTGGTTGTTTCACACCTACAGGAGGGACTATTATCCTGTCAGAAGACTTCTCTTCACGGCAGGGTGTTAATTCTTCTGGTGAACATCACACCTCTCTTATTTTGTTGTCTGGTGGAGTGTAGAGTTCACATACAGGTTCCAGATGGTTCTTGAGTTTTTAACCAGGAACAACAACAACAAATCATACACCTCAGATTTAGTTCAAGAGAACACTGTTAATAGGATAAAATGTATTTAAACAAAATAAATATATATATGGTCATTCTTTAACAGCAAGAAGACGGGTCGACTGAAAGACGAGACACAGAATGGTTTAGGATCAGCTGGAATATTTCTTTATGCTCCATGTTATTACATTTAGTCACTTTATGTGGCTTGACGTATTTAATTTTGAGATTCCACACTCAAAAAACCCAAAACAAACCCAAGCAGGAAGTTTGATCGGGACTTCAAATCCTTTTCCTTTAGCAGTTTGTTGAATCTCCAGAGTTTTAACATGAAGATGTTTTTGGTAAGTTGAAAGTCAGACATGTGATTTAAACAGAAAACAGGACACTTTCTGTAAAACAAATGTTTTATACACAACAAAAAACACTTCCATAAATAATCAGGATTCACATTTTATGCTATTGTTTCATTATCAGTTTACTACAACATCTGCAAGTCGTTCCTCTGGGTTGACTTTATATTTTTTACATCGTACAAAATGTTTTTATGAAACAGCTTTTGTCAAAAAGACCTTTTATTACCAAACAGTTTGAATTTTTCTGTTATTTTTCTCATTATTTGACTTTAATAACAATGTTGGTTATGACTCTGGAAGTACCTGTGTGTGCACAAAACAAGGATTATATAAAAGCCTTGAATAATAAGCTCATCAATACCACTTTCAGGTAATAAAACTGAGTAGATCTGAAGATTTACTTGTATTTGTTTTAATGAATCTTCTGGAGGTGTCGCTTGTGATCAGGCTGAGAGAAATAAGATGCAGATCTCGTGTTTTTAAAAAAGGAAATGTGCTTTTTAACCTATTAACTGCTGCAGTAGCAAAACTGCAGCAGCTTTATCCTCTGAATTATAATAATCAGGCCTTTAAACATATTTAATATCAGTATTTCTACTTCCCACCAGCAGCTGACAGAAACATATCTTTGATTTCAACACAACATTTATGTGAATTCACATGAAACTGTGTAAGAAAGGAAATAAAAAACAGACCATTTGCTGTTTCTTTGTCTTTGAGACTCGAACATTTTTAATAATGGAACATTTTCAGACTTTCTATAAACTGCTGCCATTTAATATGTTAATTGAATTGTTTGTTGTATGTTTTTATAATTAACTCTTGTGGTCTATATGAACAGTCACAAGATGAGAACACATGAGTTCAGACAAATAATCTAAATTTAACTTGTAATACAGAAACCGATGCTATATTCAGAAGTGGAACTTGGTTCTGGTTCTTAAAGAACTCGGCACAAACAAAAATCTGGTTTATCAAGAGTAACACAGTAAATGTGACAAACACCTTCAAGTAACCAAAATGTTTTATAAGGAAATAAAAACATATTTATGATGTAGAAAATGAATCCACTGTCGACCTTCCACATAACTCCTCCGGAGATTTTTGTTATCAAAGAGAATAAAGTTAAAATCAGATTTTAATTGTAAACTAGACTGTAAACACAAAGCGTTAAACAAGGAAAGTCCCTCTAAGAATTTATTTAAGACTCTTTTTAGCATTTTTTAAGTGTAGTGCTGCCCCCTGCTGCTGGAAGAAGGTAAAGCTTCATGAAGACAAAACTTCACTTTTTCTTATTCTTTTAATAGAAAAACAGAATCATAAAATAATTCATCAGTTCTAAACTTATACATAAATAAGAATCTAAAAAATCTAACACAATGTCAGAAAAACAAAACATAAACAAACAAACCTCACATGGTGTTTTAGTCCTAAACTGAGATAAAAGGAAAACCTGCTTTTATGCATCTAAAGGTATAAAATGACGGCGTGTGGAATCTTCTGCGTGATTCGACGGTTACTGGCACCTGGACAGAATCTCCTGACAGTGTTGGTAAATTTTCACCAAGCAGCTGAGCTTCGGCTTCGAGCTCTGAAAGAAACCGACCAGATGTTTATCAGGAAACAGGAAACAAACGGGAATAAAAGCATCATGAAATAAGACGTTCACCTGAAACAACGGCACAACGCTCGACACCTGACTGGATCCAGACGGGTCCTTCAGCAGGACGCACAGGTAGTAGATGATCTGATGCTGAAGCAGAAGATACATGTTTCTCTACAAACACCATGTGACATGTTTGCACATGTGACAGAGACATACATGTACTTACCATGTAAATAGCTTCATTGATGACAATGTCTTTTATCCTGCTCATTTCAATGAAAGTGGTGACCTCGCGTCCTGAGGCGTAGCTGGACGATACCTGGATGCCCAGAGAGCCAATGACAAGCAGCGACTCATGATCCACCTTCACAAGGTGGATGTGAAGCATCATGCCGACAAGGGTGACGAGGATGGCGCCGGAGAGAACCGCCGTGTCCTACGAGAGATGAGACATCTCAAGTCTGGCAGCACGTTAAAATGATCATTATGTTTAAGTTACTTTATTCTTCTGTAGCCTGAACAGAAAGACACACCCACACATCTTAACGGTATGATTGGAATAACTGTTTATTGGCGCTCCGCGTTACCATGGAGATGCAGCTCACCAAAAACCTCACCCAAAATGCCCCTCAGTGAAAACCAGCAGATGTTATTACGCCCATGATTCCTCAAATTTACCAAGTCAGATGCCCTACAGTAACAACTGCACATCAAACTGACTGAGCTGCTCATCAGATTTCGAATTACGATGGAAACAGAATTCAAACAGAATAAAAAGGATTAAAATCTCAACTTTTTTATAGATTACTGATCAACAGATGTTATTCCACCTTTTATCTGCTGAGTAGACGTTAGTCTACAAGCAACTTTTCAATATGTTTTACTGTATCGCCATGGCAATGCCCTTCAACATCAGACCCACCCGGTGACCTCACCGCAGACACATGTGATACATGAAATCGATCAGGTGGGTTAGGAGAAGTGAATCATCATGTGTGCATGGGATTCTGGGTAACCATGGCAACAGAATGCATTAAAAACCTCCCCCTGTTGTGATCCTATGTAATAATCTCTGATATCATCACAACTCCCAACACACTCCGATATCAGCTGTCCTCTTTCAGCCTTTTCATCACACCTGTAGCACCTGTCAGCTGTCACGTGCAGATGAATGCAGCTTTCTGATTGGCTGAGATTTCTCACTCATACTCAACACTGTGGCATCTCCGGGGATTTTCTAGCTTAAACATATTTTCTCACCTCTGTAAAGAAGAAAATGGCATAAGCCAGAAGCCACACGGAGCAGGTGCAGACCATCACCTTCCCGATAGACACCTTGGGGGAGCTGACCGTGAACTCCCTGCACAAGCTGCTGTGACTCTGACAGTCCAGAGTTATTGGTTTACCACTTATATTCGTGAAAACTTCCTCTTCCATCGTGAAAATCCCAACAGAGAAAGTGGAGAAACAAAATCAAACACTGAGTTCTCCGTGCTAAAGTTAGCAACGTGAGCTAATACGTCTGAATGATGAGATGTTGAATCTTCGCTAGAAAAGAGAAAATACACATCAAGAATTTATCTAGATCTGGTCAAGTTACAAAATAAAAATAAACGTATCAGAGAGAATCGTTTAGCCAAACAAGTACAACTAAAATCAATCTCCACTTTGGCTGCACTTGATTTCTACACCGGAGCCTCCCGGATAAAATGGAGCGTCTGACACAAGAGAACCGCGTTTATTAATAAAAAACAAGATAGAATTCAATACATAATGCATTAATTAAACATTTACATCCAGTGGTTGGATCAGATAGGTCTATCGCGTGATTTTTGCAAGAAATATATTAGAATTAATACTTGTTTCTGTGACTGTTGAAATTGTGGATTCGGCGTACGCCGGTTTCCAATACATGCAAACCTTATACCAGCAAGAAGCAAAGCATTATGGGATGGTAGTGGAGGATTGGATCGACTGGATCACCCGGAGGGATATAAAGTGGATCTTCGGAGGGTCAATAAGTTATTTTATTTTATTTTATTTTATTTTATTTTATTTTATTTTATTAGAGAAAATCATTGTGATGATATATTGTATAATAAATCCTTTAAATAACTGTGACATTATATTTTCTAACCATGATAAAAGTCCTAATTACAGTATTTTACTAGCTTTGGTAAAGATTACATGGATACATCATCATCATCACATGCACATGTGTCTCACAGTAGTAAGTTGAAACGGGACCGAAAGAAAGACTCTATTTCCCATCATGCTTTGTGCTTCTCTGACTCTTGACCCTCTGGATAAAAACAAGTCGATCAGCTGCATTTACCAGGAGCTCCGGA
Source organism: Pachypanchax playfairii (assembly GCA_006937955.1). Classification (NCBI taxonomy): domain Eukaryota; kingdom Metazoa; phylum Chordata; class Actinopteri; order Cyprinodontiformes; family Aplocheilidae; genus Pachypanchax; species Pachypanchax playfairii. The sequence goes on from SSNP01000141.1 coordinate 197,349, forward strand.
TACAATTCAGCTTTCTCCCCTCGTCAACGGTGTGTAGCAGTCGGTAAGATGGTCCTGGATCCGAACCGTGTCAACTTTTAGTCTGTTCGACACGCCATTTTTATAAAAACGGACACCGGCCCGGTCAGTGGATCCAAATCAAAGTTGTCGTGTGTGTCTTTGTGTGGTAGCCTGTTAGCTAATGGTTGTTTGTTTTGAAGTTTCGTGGAGTGGGTTTGGGGAGAACTTTAACTAGAACTCAGCTGATGAGAAAATAAACCCATTCTGAAAAACAAGACAGAAAATTCAAAGTTTGAGTTTGTGTTGAAAATCTGTTACTTCAGAGAAGAAATGCTCATCAGCTGGGACAAGTCATAAATAATGGAGTTTATGTTTGAAATGTTTATGAATTCAATAACTTGTTGGAGATTTTGACACCTGTCTTCACCTGTCTGTCCCAGGATCGGGCATGACTGCTCAGAGTCCAGCTGTGGAGACAGGAATGGACCCAGTCCTGGTCTGTCAGGAGAGCTACGCCTGTGGAGGGTCAGATGAGGCTGCGTTTGAGTGTGACGAATGTGGCAGCTTGCAGTGTGCCCGCTGTGAGCTGGAGCTCCATCGCCAGGAGCGCATGAGGAATCATGACCGGGTTCGGATCCTGCCAGGCCACGTTCCCTTCTGTGACTCGTGTAAAGGTGACACCGGCTCTGCTGCTAGACCCCGAGCGGTGGTGCGCTGTCAGGGTTGTAAAATCAACCTGTGTTTGGACTGCCAGAGACGTACGCACGGCGGCGTGAACAAGAGGAAACACCCTCTGACGTCGTATCCACCTGCCAGAGCTGCTCTGGAGAGCAGCGTGTCTGCAGGAGAGCCGGACATGGACATCCTCAAATCGAAGCTGGAGAAAGTGTGCAGCTTCCTGTTAGTGAACGAGAGGGAGGAGATGCAGGTGGGTACCTTTTACAATCTGTTTGTCTTACGATGATATGTTGGTTATTGAGACCATCTTGTGTGGATTCTCAGGTGAAAGACGAGGAGGATTTTGTCAACAGACTGGGCTGCAGTCCCGATGAGCTCCTCAAGGTGGTCTCCATCTTTGGTAACACAGGAGAAGGCAAGTCCCACACCCTGAACCACACCTTTTTCCTCGGGAGAGAAGTCTTCAAGACCTCTTCCACCCAAGAGTCCTGCACCATGGGAGTTTGGGCGGCGTCAGACCCCCTGCACAGCGTGGTTGTCATAGATACCGAGGGGTTGCTCGGAGCTGGTATGAGGCGAATAATTACTGTACCTAATATTCTGGCACAAACTAACTGAGAGGGCCTGTTCTTCACTATCCTCTGTTTGTTGTATTTAGGAGCTAATCAGGGTCAGAGAACTCGACTTCTCCTCAAGGTGTTGGCTATTTCTGATGTGCTTATTTATCGAACACACGCCGACCGCCTCCACGACGATCTGTTCAAGTTCCTTGGTGACGCGTCAGAGGCCTACCTGAAACACTTCACGAGGGAGCTGAAGGCGACCACCACCCGCTGTGGTCTGGACGTTCCGTTGTCTACTCTGGGCCCTGCGGTGATCATCTTCCACGAGACCGTCCACACTAAGCTCCTCGGATCAGGTTTCAAACCCATTTGTACTTCAAACGGTGTTCAACTTGAATGAATTAAATAAAAGTTGGAATCAAATGGGTTTTTTAGAGCTTTGAATTTGGAAACTTCCCAGCAGCTCATTGCTGGAAGATGCTCACGTTCTCTTATTCTCCTCATGTATATGTTGTCTGATTTCAGACAGACCCTCAGAATCATCCGAGCGTCTCCTTCAGGAGCGTTTCAGGAAACTTGGTCTGTTTCCAGAGGCTTTCAGCTCCATCCAGTACCGCGGGACTCGAACCTACAACCCTCCCACAGATTTTAGCGGTTTGTTGCGCAGCCTGGAGAACCAGCTGGATAACAACACCACCCGATCGCCAAGATCTGCAAGCGTCATCTTTAAGGCTCTGCAGGTCGGGGAGATCATCAGCGTGTCTGCTTGTGATGTGATTCAACATGAATCTTTTAACGATGAGTTGACTGAGTCTTTGTATCGTCCTTGATTCAGGCACTGAGTGAGCGCTTCAACGGGGAGATTCCAGATGATCACATGACCAGTAACTCCTTCTTTCCAGATGAGTACTTCACCTGCTCCAGCATCTGCCTCAGCTGTGGGTGTGTGTGTTTTTGATCATTACAACTGATCAATACCTCGTTACGTTCTTACATACAACTACTTAAAGAGTCCATTTCATACAAATTTCATGACTTTGTGGTTATTTCTTAAGTATTAACCAGTAATATGAAACATTTTATATCTAAAAAACATCAGGAAACACTGATTAACAGACCTTTCAATCTGTCTGCGTTAAAATTCGGGTGGTTCCGGCTCCTTCTGTCAGGCCTCGAGCAGCAGCTTGTTAATATTCATTGTTCTAATTTGCTGGACTCTGATTGGCTAACAAACTAGCCTATGAGAGAAAAGAATACTGTTTCCTGCCCCGCTGCACATGGTAACGTCAGACGTCGTGTCTTCTTGTTTGTTACGTCTTATGCTAACAGCTTTTAGCAGCAGCATGCTAGGCGTTATGCTAACAGCTTTTAGCCAGCAACATGCTAGGCGTTATGCTAATAGCTTTTAGCCAGCAGCATGCTAGACGTTATGCTAACAGCTTTTAGCCAGCAGCATGCTAGGTGTTATGCTAACAGCTTTTAGCCAGCAGCATGCTAGGCGTTATGCTAACAGCTTTTAGCCAGCAGCATGCTAGGTGTTATGCTAACAGCTTTTAGCCAGCAGCATGCTAGGCGTTATGCTAACAGCTTTTAGCCAGCAGCATGCTAGGTGTTATGCTAACAGCTTTTAGCCAGCAGCATGCTAGGCGTGGTTTCAACTGCAGGAGCTGATGAATACTAACAAACAAAGGAGTTGTGATGAAACAGATACAGGCCGTTAGAACTCGGGAGAACTCTGGTTTTATCACCACCTGCGTAGTTTGAGAGATTAAAACTGAAAGAGAAGTTGTTGACCTGTTTTCACCCACTATGAAGGTAAGAACACCTGTGGAGCTAAAATATTCAACAGAAACCTCAGAAAAACTGATTTTAATGGAAGGGACTCTTTAAAACATCTTTTAAATGCAAAATAAATTAGAAGAAGTCCTTCAGGGTTTAAATATTCTTGGTTTGCCACTCGCAGGTCAGGCTGCAAGAGAAGCATGAACCACCTAAAAGAAGGACTTGATCATGAAGCCAAGCATCGTTGCTGCTACTCGGCACAGTACGACAACCGCATCTACACCTGTAAGGTGAGTAGAAGCAGGGCGGGACACGGTGTGATGAAACATTCCTGTTTTATCTGATTCTGAATGTCTGTGCTGAAAATACTCAGGTTTGCTACGAAGGAGGGAAGGAAGTCGTAGTTGTTCCCAAGACGACGGCCTCGTCTGACTCACCGTGGTTTGGTTTGGCGGTCTACGCCTGGTCAGGGTGAGTCTGCAGAACAATCTAAAACAAGAATGAAATCAGATTCATTTGTTTTCAGACGTTTGTGTAGCTTCTCAGTCATCAGGACGTTTAGGCTGAAAGGCTTCGGAAGTTTGGTCGTTGTTTTGGAAAAGCGGATGAAGATTTTCATCAATCTTGAAAATGCAGCTTGATAACCCGGTGGTTTGATGCTGAAACTTGTCTTTTCTTCAGATATGTAATCGAGTGTCCTAACTGTGGAGTGATCTATAGAAGTAGACAGTACTGGTATGGAAACCAGGACCCGGTGGAGACGGTGGTCAGGACAGAGATCCAGCACATCTGGCCCGGGGTGAGTCCTTTAAAACAACTTAAAATGTGAAGTTAGTAACATTTACACGTCTGATCTCTTTTCAGTCTGATGGTTTTTTGAAAGACAACAATAACGCTGCGCAGAGGTTGTTGGATGGGGTCAAGTACATTTCTCAGTCCGTGTCTGAACTCAGTGTCAAACCTGCTAAAGCCGTCACCTCCTGGCTCACAGACCAGATCGCTCCCGCCTACTGGAAACCCAACTCCCTGATCCTGGTACAAATCATCAGAAACTCAGCCTTCCTTTTCTATTCAACATTAAAGATGGTTTTAAACTCTCATGTTTTGTTTGTTTGCAGAATTGTCATAAATGTGGGGGAGAGTTTCAGCCCAACGACACGAAGCACCACTGCCGAGCCTGTGGAGAGGGTTTCTGTGATGCCTGCTCCTCCAAAACCCGGCCGGTTCCTGAGAGGGGGTGGGGCCTTGCACCTGTCAGAGTCTGTGACCCGTGTTTCCACAACAGGGGAATTCCAACAGGTGTGCAAACGAAGTGCAGAACAAGCCACCGTGTCAGGAGACTCCAGCTGGTTAGAGTTCTGTTGGTTAACTTGCTGTGGGTTGTTTTGTAGAGCTACTGGACGCCGCCTTGGAGGAGGAGGGGGGAACCCTGATCGCCAGGAAGGTCGGCGAGGCGGTTCAGAACACCTTTGGTGCTGTCGTTGGTGCTATTGACATACCGCTTGGTGAGTAGTTCATCGGCCTGCAGATTCAAACTGAATAAAAAGCTTCAATAAAAAGTGTCTGTTGTCTCCGCCGTCTTCTCAGGCCTGGTGAAGGACGCGGCTCGTCCAGCCTACTGGGTCCCGGATCAGGACATCCACTCCTGCTTCGTGTGCCAAAGGGAGTTCACACCACGTCTGTCCATCCACCACTGCCGCGCCTGCGGCCAGGGTGTGTGTGACGACTGCTCACAGGAACGCCGTCCCGTGCCGTCGCGCGGCTGGGACCACCCGGTGCGGGTCTGCAACAGCTGCAGCCAGAAATCTGAGGACCTCTAACAGGACATGCAGCAGGAGTTAGAGTCTTCATCTGGGATTATCTCGCTGCCTTTAGACACGTTGGACTAATGTTGTCATTCTTTCACACGGGCCTCGTCATTTCACTCCCTCGATCCAACTTCCTTTAACATGCCTTCACTGTCGAGGAGAGACTTGAATTCCAAAAACATCCCACTTACTCACAGCTGAGTTCAAGCGACTTCCCGCATGTCTCCACATGCTTCTGCACATGAATCCTGAACTTTATGACAATCCTTCAGCAGGACGTCTCAGTGATCGGCGTTGGGACTGGACGTACCAGATCAAGAATCTAACTAACCCTTTAAATACACACTGAAAAAAAATGGACGTATATAATAAAACATGTCTGTCAAGTTCTGTTTAAGATGTCCCGTCTGCGGTGCTGCCATGTTGTTTTTCTAGAGTCACACTTTAGAGACGTGCAGCTTCACGTCTGTCCTAATAATCGCAGGTATGTCTTAAATCTTTAGTCAGGACAATGTGAAAGCTTGTGTACATGGAAGTGGGCGGGACTTGTCAGAACCAGTTCCCAGCAGCCATGAGAAACTTTATTTTTCTCTCCAGTCTTTTCAGGGCCTTTAAAAGTCTGAACTGGCATTTTGTCAAAAATAGAATTCTTCAAGATGATTTGGATTTTTAGAGTGACGTTGTCCTAGTTGTCCTGACGTCTGATAAACTGTAGCATCATTCCAAATAATGGAAATTTATTAAGTAAAAATCTGAACTGTTACATACATGGTAATTAAGATAAATAATCCCATAATCCTTTGAGGTTATTGTGCTGAAGAACAGCCTTATTAATGTTTAATATAAGGGAGAAATGGTTTGCTTCAACAGGGACATTTTAAAACTACATGTAGTTTTTTTTTACTGAAGACGTTTTTATCAGTCTGACCGCAGCAGGATTAAACAGATTTTATATGGTGGCAGGTTCACAGTGTGATACAGAATCATGTTTGAGGCTGGCTCCTCAAAGAGGCGTGGCTCGTTAGGTTGGAGCCTTTAACGAACACCATGAAATCAACATTCAGATTCATCAAACACGTTGCATTCAGGTTCTTCTCATATGGAGCGTTGTGAAAGCAGATTCTATCAGGAAGTGGAATAAACGACCCCATCTTATCACGTTCTACTGACATCACACGGAACTGATGGGTAACATGTTCATGTTTTATGTTCTGTATCTATTAAAGTGCAGAAACTCTCAACAGTGTTTGTGATTTCAAAGTAAAAGCGTTACAACTGTGTTTCTGTAAAATATTTATTATTTTTAAAATAAGCTGGAAAATGAGTTTATTGATGAACTTTTTACAAACAGGATCAACATTCTGAATCTTATTAAAATCATCAATTGAGTGATTAGTAAGTACACTTTCTGAAGAATGCAGCACTTTCTCATCATTTTGGCACAAACACTTCCTGAGATTTAAAAGTCTTTCCTGTCCCGGGTTGAAGCTTTTCATCAGGATGGTGTTTTAAAACTTCAAATTTTGCTTTAACACAAACAAACCAAAACTCTTTGCTGCACTACGTTAAAACCTGGAAATTCACCTGTAGGCTTTTCCACACTAACCCTAATCTGGTTAGTGAAAAGTTGCCTGATTGGGATTATTTGTAGTGATCATTTCTATTTATTCATTTCAAAGATAAAATAGTAAATATATTTCTATTTGTAGTTGGTTGTTTTCAATCAATGAACAGAAAGACAATCACAAACTTGGTCATTTAGATTTAAACTTTAGAGATAATCACTGGCTGGTTGAATCACAGGAAGCACCTTCTCCGTGAGTTTCACCTCCATCTGCAGCTCTTTTTCTTCTCCAGCTTCAGATCAGGAGAGAATTCACCTCAGGACATTTTATAAAAACTTCCAGGAAAAGTATGGAGGGAGGGAAAGTACAGCCTTCGACTTCAGCTGCTTTGTGTAAACGGACTGAGTTAAATAATGACACCAAACCTCCGTCCACTGAAAACCTTTCAGCTAAAACGATTGAGAAAACGTTATAATTTCTGAGAGAAACCATCATCACTCTCTCTGCTCTCCTCCATCCTGGTAGTCGGTGTTGTACGGGAAGTAGTACAGGTCGTGTTTGACTGCCATGAGCATCCCGGGAAGCCCCGTGCTGCCTCCCAGATTTGAGGAGAACACGACACTCGGGATTGAGTCGTTTGCAGCTGGATGGGGTGAAGGGATGGTCCTGAGTAGAAGACCGTCCCGTAGGCTCCAAATCCTTGTGTAACAGTCTTGACCCACTGTGTAAATAAACAAAACAGTCAGGTAAACATTCAGAGTTCAGCTTGATTGTAGTGAAGCTCCTTCGTCTTCCTGTACCTGCTAACAGAAGGCCTTCACGCTCGTTGATGTGGACGGGAAGGTAGGCGTGCTCGTTGTGATGCCCTTTGTACTCCTGCACTGCCTTCGTTACGCGCACATCCCACAGCTTGATCTGCATGGAGATTAAATGTTGTTTTTATTTGTCTCAGGAACAAAACATCTGGATAAACCCAGGAAATGAAAATATAACACATTTGATGTGTAGAACCAGACCTGGCCCAGCATGTCAGCAGCCAGCAGGTAGTTCTCATCCTGCAGAACTCTCACGGAGGTAATGGCCGATTCTTGATGGAAACGTTTGGCCTTCCAGCTGTGATCCCTGCGGCCACGCTGCCGCAGGTCTATGCTGAAGATCTCCCCCGATCTGCAGCCGTTAAACAGGACGGGAACCTGGAGGCGTGATGGTGCAAAATTAACCTCTGCTTTAAAAACCCAGGGACGCAGACATCTACTAAAACCTGAATAAACAACTATCTCACTCTGAGGGAGAAATGTTGAGCCAAAACATCCGTGCCGACGTTATACGTCTGCGTTCGTCCCGTTTCAGCATCTTTCAGAATGACTCTACGGGACAAACCTTTCAAAAAACAAGACAGTCACATCATCACGCACAGCTCCCCGAACTCCACATGTCATGTGACCATGTGACTCACCGGTGCTGAAAGTCTTATCAAACTGTGGATTGAGGCACCAAGCACACGACCAGGCTGTAGATATTTTAAAGCTACACAGCATCCCAGGCTGATCTGTGAAGATGGAGTGAAAGATCACAGAAGAATAAATTGTGTGCGTTAATAGAAAAAGCTACTAAAGTGAATCAACTGATTCCAGAACAGATAACCACAATGTAAATATAAAGCCAAAAAACTGTTCCAACTTAAAAATACATAGACGTTTAACTGATGCGTGGACCTGGACGTAACCCAGAGTCCCGGGGGGGCTTCACAGACCTTGATTAGAGTTGCTGAAGAGGGAAGCGGGGAGTAAACTGACACAGCCGGGGGTGTCAGCCGCTCCCACCAGACACAGCCTAATGATCGGTTCAGTGAAGGAAAAAAATAATAACAAGCAAGTATTTAAAAACTAAACACACAGAAACACCTGAAGCATGGCTTTTACCGCCAGCCGCTTCAAATCAGAGTCTTAAATCAAGTTGGCTGAGCGAAGGATACAAAACGTGTGAGTCGGGGTAGTTTACTGAGGCCCAGCAGATGGAATTAACCTGAAACACATTTAAACACAACACAGTCATTAATATAGAGTCTTTAATAAGCACATTGATCTGAGTCAGGCCTCTAATCAATAACCTGTATGAACTCATCTAATAGTTCCACAGCAGGTGTCAAACAGAACATTAGACGGTTTTATATTCAAACATCTCAAACCTTCCGGTTAGTGAAGTAAAGGTTATCACACATTTCAACTGCCAAAGAGCCGCGGCTGCTGCTGCTGAAGTTCATGATGCCGTACTTGCAGCCGCCATGAGACACGTCATTGACGGTGAACACGCGCTCACAAGCGGAATCCCCCTGAGATCCAATCAAGAAGAATAAAGTCACCAAAAACTGCTCTGAAATGGACCAAAGATGTTTCTTACACCACGGTGTTGTTGTGGATTCTCACCACTATGAGCCTGAAGTTATCTGTGTTCGGGCTGCTGTTGTCTGTGCTCTGTATCTCTAGTTTGTGGCGCCTCATCTCGCTGACTTTTACCTCATGGATGAGTCTAGAAAACAACAGTAACCATAGTAACACCAAAATAACATCGTCTGCAGAAAAAGTCGTCTATATCAGTGTAAAATAAAGACTTTCTAACTTTGTGCGCCTATTCATCTTTAAGAATGTTAATGTGATGCAGAGAAATCACCTGGTTTGAATGTGAATTAAATGATGAATTGCAATCATGTTTTCCAACTTTTCATGGCTGTTTACAGCATCACATCAAAACTGATCAGAATCGTAATTAGTGGCTGATGAAAACTCACTTTGGACACGCGGAACTGATTAACATCAAAGCTGGACTTTGTGTCTCTGGAGTTGTTTAGTTTAATGTGTTACAGCTGTGGAAACTGAAGTATGTGTGTGTGTGTGGTGGTGGTGGGGGGGATCATCAGCTACCTGCAGTAGGAGTTCTCAGATAAAAACCCAAGGAGTCTTTTCTGCAGCAGCAGAGAAGCGTTCAGTCCTGCTCTTGGAGCTTTCTGTAAATGAAGAGGATGAATATCTCAGTCACTTGAAAACGATGAAGGTGTTTCAGGACAAGTGGGACATTCTTTAATACAGAATCTGCAGTATGTTCAGTAAATCATCAACATGACTGAAAAGAGAATGACTTTTCTTGGCTTCTGATCTTCTGCCAGCATCTGGTGTCTCTGCTTCTCGCGCTCTTTCTCTCGTAGCTGCTCTGTGGTCAGTGGGTTACAGTTATTGTGTCCAGGCAGCAGGCGGAAGTAGCGGTTCTTCTCCGGGTCGAAGTAGAAACCTGGCAATTCTGACAGGATAAAAAGAATTGATGCAAAGTTTACACTGCAGTGTCCATGTCAGTTCCTCCCAGGAAGGGGGAGAAATCAGGTCATACCTGGTGCTCCACTGGTGGAGGTAGATGAAGATGAGGGTGTAGAGGTAGAGGCAAACTGGTTATCATATCTTCTCTGAGATTCTCTGTGGGACGGGCCAGCATCATGATTTCCACACCTGTAAGCAGGTGACAAGGTGTGATAATCATTCTGTATGACGTCAGGTGGTACCAATGTTATTACCTCTGCTGGTCTGTTGCAGGTGTCTGACGGTTGTCTCTGTACCATCCATGGTGACGACCCTGTCGCCAGTTCCGCTTCTTCATCCTTTTCTTTGGCTCCAACACTCAAGTTTCTCATATCACATCATCTGACCAGGTCAAACGTGTTTACTTGTTAGCTAACTTAGCAACGTTAGCTTCAGAACCACAGAAACGTGTCAAATGTTGGCGGTGGACATTTAATATATGATATACAACAAATACTATATTCTAATGATCACAGTTAAGTAGAAGCAAACCTAAAGAACCAAATAAAGCAGCATTAACCGGTACAGTTTCCAAAGCTTCCGAGCTACTTCATTTACAATAATGCGACGTTTGGACAACCTCGGAAGAAAGATGCGCATTGGAAAAACAATCTTTCGTTTGGGAAGTCAGAGAACATTGCTGTTTTGACTTTGCTACTTTGCTTATTGTCTATGAAAATATTTGTAAAACGCAATGTAATTCAAATAGATTTTTAAAAAACGAACTAAAACGACACAATATAAGTTCCTGTTTTATATCTTAATTCTTGCAAGAATAACTTTTTGGAGGAAATGCTTTCATACATAAAAATCTATAAAAATCTTGAAAACTAGAGTCAACTGAAATATATTGGTTTGGAAAAATCATTTTAAAACGGCAAAAAATGATTGTGATCATTTATTTTCAACTGTTATTTCGTACTCATAGATTCCCATTACAACAAATGCAACATTTGTGTTTTTCATGTTGCCCCGCCTTTTGTACGACTCATTGGCTGATTTCTAACAATAAAGTTCTGACGTTCCAGAAAGTCATTGGTGCATTTCTTGGTGCCCTGTTGCTGCGTTTGAAAGAAAACGAAACCGGATTTTCAAGCTTCATATATGAAAATTCAGAGAAAATCCGCAATAAATCGAATTCCACAAATAGTATTTTTTCTCTGTGAGCTTTAACGTCCTAATTTAGTGTAAAACTACATAAATATTCCAAAACTTCAATACATGAACTAACTAAAAATCAACCATTTCAGAATTTTAATATATTCGTCATTACAAAGTAACTTGTAGTAACTTGCAATGTAATGTGACGCACACTCTTTTTCAAAAGAAGAGTAACAAAACTAAACAGCATATAGTTGCATTCTTCCATAATTAAGAATTACCCATTTTAGTCGATATTTATAAACTTTAACGTTTGAAATGTTTATTTTACGATGACCATTAAATGCACCACAAGTTTCCAGCAGGAAAAAAAAAACATTTTAATTTAATTGATTGAGGGATGTTAAACATTAAAACACAAAAGAGAGAATCCAGTTAACATAAGCCATGGACTCGTTGCACTGGGTTTTAAACCTACTGATATGAGGTAAATGCAGCCTCTCAAACAATACAGCACATTCTGTTAAAAACATAAATAACATAAACATAAATCGAGTTGGTCATATTTATTTTCAATAAGCTAAATCAACTTTATTTTTAGTGGGATGATTCCAGTGCGAGGTGTGTTGACATATTTCATCGAAGCCACGCCCACTGTCCTGATGCTGCAGCGGATTGGTTGGGATCACAGTGGACAGGGGAACATTGGCTGTTTTTTTCTTCTTTTTTTAAGAAGGGTCCCAAACTGCACACAGATTTGGAATATTGCGTTATAGTCCTGCAGAAAGATGGCGACTGTCATTCATAATCCATTAAAATCGTAAGTAATTTTTTTTCTTTGCTCTTATTTTTCCTTATGATTTTCTGATTACATGCTGGGATATCGATTATTTATGTATATATTTTTTCCACAATACGTTTCATAAATGGAGAGCACATTCCCTGCTTGGTGTCAGCTGTAATCAGGTTTCCGCGCGGTGTTGTGCAGTCACAGTGTAAAATGCACATTATGTAAAAACAAAAACACGCGTCTCCCACTTGGACATTCCGACTGATGGTTTCACTTTATTTAAAAGTTGGGTACACAATATAAAAGCGATCGTTAAAAGTTTGCATTCAGGAATCTTTGTCAGCGCAGGAATATTTATGCACAAAGCTCTGACCGGCGCACTCACGCGCATTTGTTTAAGATGCACAACCTGCACATGAACAAAGTAAAACGGGAAATTCATTCTGTGAAATTCTGCAACATATAATATGCTTTGTTGTGCACGCTGAAGATCGTGGACACATGGACAGCCAGATGTTGCGCTGGAGACTCCATTAGATGCTGTCAGTTGAAGATGCCTTATTTAACTCCATCTGATGTTGCAGTGTAATGTAATTATGTTCATCTATTGTTTCCAGTCATCAGTATCTGTTTCATTAAAGATTTCAGTAAGATCTTAATGACTTTCTGAGGGAACGTGTGAATTAAAAACAGAGAAGTGGAGCAGATGATGAGTTTTGCTTGAGCTCTGCAGAGCAAAATAAAGCCTTAAGCTGTTGTATTCCATCAAAACAGATTAGGATATAGTGAATACATGCATTTGCTTTTGTTTGCAGTTGGTGTGTGTTGAGCAGCAGATTAAGAGTGTCCCAGTATTTTCCTGTTGGTCAATCTGCTAAAATAAAGGTGCATGTTAGGGACCAAGGGCTGATGGTGGAGGGGGTGGGTGTCCCATCCCCAATGTAATATTTACAAAAAGGGAAAAACATTGTATTCCTATCAAAAGCAGGACTAGAAAAGGAAAATGTGTAAAAAGAACAGACTGTTTATGATTCTGCAGGACAGGATAAGGGCTTTGTAAGTTCTTCTTGTTTAAATCCACTGCATTTAGAAGATGAAATCTGAACGCTCATCTGTCCACGGGATGTGGTAAATCATGCTCTCTCTGCGAATAATCTGACCTGTAAGATGAATCTCAACCATCAACACCTGGCAGTAAACACGTCTGACATTCTAGACGCTCTCAGTCATGTTTGGCTCTGCATATTTTCTCTGCTGATTAAAAAAAAAATCACATAAAACAAAGACGCCTTTGTGGCTGAGACCTGGGGAGGCATTGTGGGCACGGGACTTAACGAAGAGCTGACATGAGAAGTATTTAAATCTGAGCTGTAATTCATATGCAGTGATGTGCTGCTGCTGATCAGGTTTGGGTTTCTGATAAGACAAAGAGCTCAGGTGGGATGTGGCTTTGATTGTGTTTAGACACAGATCAAGAGGCTCAGTCTGAAGGTGGTGGGGGGGAGATGGGCTTCTTGTTTTTTGGGGTTGTGTTTGTTGCGTACATGTGTAAGCTGTGTGCCCCTCCCCCTCTCAGTTTGTGGAAGTGAGAGTGAGTGATGGAGGTTGTAGTGTGTGTGTGTGTGTCTGTCTGGCTGCATTTAGACCTAATGCATACATTTATACTACAGCCTGAGCATTGGGAGGGGGGGGGGTCCTGGCCATTGTCTGTCTCAGCTCAGGGAATGGGTTCCAGGCGGGAGGAATTAAATGATTAGAAACATTTTTTTAGTGTAAAAGTCCCATGCTGAGATAAATCTCTCAAATTTTTCAGTTCTGCTCATGAAAGCAGCAGATTTTTTATCTCTTCTTGCTGATGCATGAAACACGTCAGGTGTTCTTATATGTAGAGACAACAGTGTGCTATTTTCATTTAGAATACACTCTGCACTCATTTATTGTTCAAATTAATCTCACACTGACATGAACAACCACCTTCCAAACTGAAATCAAAGAAGGAAAATAATCTCTACGTCTCTGTTCTCTTTGCTCCTTTGTGTCTTTAAACATTGTGACAAATGTGTATGAGTGAGTGCACATTGGTGTGTTTGAGAAGAAATGAGTGTGACAGGGTTTTGAAAGGGAACACGTGTGCCCCGGGACATGTCAGACCCCATCCACCCCCCACAACAACCCCACTGCCATTCTACCTTATCAGCTCCTCCTCTTCCCCCTCCTCCATCACTCCCCCACATCTCAGCTGCGATTCAAGACGACTATCCAGTTGCCCTGCCCTCTGCTTCCCTTTCAGGCCTCCTAATTATTCACATGTAAAACTGGACTACTCTTTAGTTCTTTTACTCCATCATTCCTTAATGCTGTCACTTTTTGTTTTAGCATCTGCAAGGTCATTTTGGAAAGTTGTGTCTGTGTGCAGTGGTGTGAAAGCATCAGATGGCTTTGCAGTTTGGAAATTACTGCCAGGTCGGTGGTTTGAATAAAAGAAACTGGGACGCTACATCCTGTTTGCTACATGCTTCATGACTGATGGGTGGAGAAATCTTAGAAGCTTCATCTACAAAAAAGAATGAAGTCAGTATGAGGTTTTGCAACTGATAATAAAAAGTATCCTGATACAACACTGTTGACTTGCAACTAGAAGATCCTGAGTTTGAAACCTGGCTGGGGGCTTTTCTGCCTGGAGTTTGTATGTTCTTCCTGTGCATGCCTGGGTTTTCTCTAGGGACTCATTCCACATACCAAAAAGGCAGATTAGGTTAATTCGTTAACTGGTAAATTGGCTCTAGGTGTGGGTGCGTAAGAGTCATAGCTGTGAGCAATCTCAGTTCATTGTCTTGCTGAAATATGCAAGACCTTCTCTGAGAGGGACGTCGTCTAGATGGGAGAAGATGTTGTTCTAAAACCTCTCTGTACTTTTTAGCATTAATGGAGACCCCC
>SSNP01000141.1:213836-282784 GCA_006937955.1 Pachypanchax playfairii
CCATTGATTTTAGTAACTAGATTTATACCTAACCCAAACCCTTTTCCTAACCTTAACCATTACTGATCTATAACTAACCCTAAGACTAACTAAAACTCTATTCACACCATACCTATAAACCTAACCCCTAACCCTAAAAAGGGGAGTCCCCCCCATGGGGACCAGGCTTCGGTCCCCACAAGAACCCTCGGACCCCAGAAAGATAGTAAAAGTCAGGAAACGGGTCCCCAGGAGGTCAGAAATACAAACCCACACACACACACACACACACACACACACACACACACACACACAGACTCTACTGCAACACCAGACCCCCAGAGAGGCAGCTGAACAGTCTCCTGATGAAAAGCTGAATGGAACCTCTGCTTGTTAGTCTGTAGGTGTTCACATGTAGATTTTTCTTCTTCACATGATCCATCTTTAACTGGTGTTTTTGGATGGTGTTCACATGTAACTTCTTCTTCACATGACCCATCTGTAACTGGTGTTTCTGGATGGTGTTCACATGTAGCTTCTTCTTCACATGATCCATCTTTAACTGGTGTTTTTGGATGGTGTTCACATGTAGATTTTTCTTCACATGATCCATCTTTAACTGGTGTTTTTGGATGGTGTTCACATGTAACTTCTTCTTCACATGACCCATCTGTAACTGGTGTTTCTGGATGGTGTTCACATGTAACTTCTTCACATGACCCATCTTTAACTGGTGTTTTTGGATGTGTTCACATGTAACTTCTTCACATGACCCATCTTTAACTGGTGTTTCTGGATGGTGTTCACATGTAGCTTCTTCACATGACCCATCTGTAACTGGTGTTTCTGGATGGTGTTCACATGTAACTTCTTCACATGACCCATCTTTAACTGGTGTTTCTGGATGGTGTTCACATGTAACTTCTTCACATGACCCATCTTTAACTGGTGTTTCTGGATGGTGTTCACATGTAGCTTCTTCACATGATCCATGTTTAACTGGTGTTTCTGGATGGTGTTCACATGTAGCTTCTTCACATGACCCATCTGTCACTGGTGTTTCTGGATAGTGTTCACATGTAGCTTCTTCACATGATCCATGTTTAACTGGTGTTTTTGGATGGTGTTCACATGTAGATTTTTCTTCTTCACATGATCCATCTTTAACTGGTGTTTCTGGATGGTGTTCACATGTAACTTCTTCACATGATCCATCTGTAACTGGTGTTTTTGGATGGTGTTCACATGTAACTTCTTCACATGATCCATGTTTAACTGGTGTTTCTGGATGGTTTTCACATGTAGCTTCTTCACATGATCCATCTTTAACTGGTGTTTCTGGATGGTGTTCACATGTAGCTTCTTCACATGACCCATCTTTAACTGGTGTTTCTGGATGGTGTTCACATGTAGCTTCTTCACATGATCCATGTTTAACTGGTGTTTCTGGACGGTGTTCACATGTAACTTCTTCACATGATCCATGTTTAACTGGTGTTTCTGGATGGTGTTCACATGTAGCTTCTTCACATGACCCATGTTTAACTGGTGTTTCTGGACGGTGTTCACATGTAGCTTCTTCACATGACCCATCTGTAACTGGTGTTTCTGGATGGTGTTCACATGTAGCTTCTTCACATGACCCATTTTTAACTGGTGTTTCTGGATGGTGTTCACATGTAGCCTCTTCTTCACATGACCCATCTGTAACTGGTGTTTCTGGATGGTGTTCACATGTAGCTTCTTCTTCACATGACCCATCTGTAACTGGTGTTTCTGGATGGTGTTCACATGTAGCTTTTTCTTCTTCACATGATCCATCTTAAACTGGTGTTTCTGGATGGTGTTCACATGTAGCTTTTTCTTCTTCACATGATCCATCTTAAANTAACTGGTGTTTCTGGATGGTGTTCACATGTAGCTTTTTCTTCTTCACATGACCCATCTGTAACTGGTGTTTCTGGATGGTGTTCACATGTAGCCTCTTCTTCACATGACCCATCTGTAACTGGTGTTTCTGGATGGTGTTCACATGTAGCTTTTTCTTCTTCACATGATCCATCTTTAACTGGTGTTTCTGGATGGTGTTCACATGTAGCTTCTTCACATGACCCATTTTTAACTGGTGTTTCTGGATGGTGTTCACATGTAGCTTCTTCACATGACCCATCTGTCACTGGTGTTTCTGGATAGTGTTCACATGTAGCTTCTTCACATGATCCATGTTTAACTGGTGTTTTTGGATGGTGTTCACATGTAGATTTTTCTTCTTCACATGATTCATCTTTAACTGGTGTTTTTGGATGGTGTTCACATGTAACTTCTTCTTCACATGACCCATGTTTAACTGGTGTTTCTGGATGGTGTTCACGTGTAGCTTCTTCACATGACCCATCTGTCACTGGTGTTTCTGGATAGTGTTCACATGTAGCTTCTTCACATGATCCATGTTTAACTGGTGTTTTTGGATGGTGTTCACATGTAGATTTTTCTTCTTCACATGATTCATCTTTAACTGGTGTTTTTGGATGGTGTTCACATGTAACTTCTTCTTCACATGACCCATGTTTAACTGGTGTTTCTGGATGGTGTTCACGTGTAGCTTCTTCACATGACCCATCTGTCACTGGTGTTTCTGGATAGTGTTCACATGTAGCTTCTTCACATGATCCATGTTTAACTGGTGTTTTTGGATGGTGTTCACATGTAGCTTTTTCTTCTTCACATGATCCATCTTTAACTGGTGTTTCTGGATGGTGTTCACATGTAACTTCTTCACATGATCCATCTGTAACTGGTGTTTTTGGATGGTGTTCACATGTAGATTTTTCTTCACATGATCCATCTTTAACTGGTGTTTTTGGATGGTGTTCACATGTAACTTCTTCTTCACATGACCCATCTGTAACTGGTGTTTCTGGATGGTGTTCACATGTAGCCTCTTCTTCACATGATCCATCTTTAACTGGTGTTTTTGGATGTGTTCACATGTAACTTCTTCACATGATCCATGTTTAACTGGTGTTTTTGGATGGTGTTCACATGTAACTTCTTCTTCACATGACCCATCTGTAACTGGTGTTTCTGGATGGTGTTCACATGTAACTTCTTCACATGACCCATCTTTAACTGGTGTTTCTGGATGGTGTTCACATGTAGCTTCTTCACATGACCCATTTTTAACTGGTGTTTCTGGATGGTGTTCACATGTAGCCTCTTCTTCACATGACCCATCTGTAACTTGTGTTTCTGAACAGTGTTCACATGTACAGTGGGGCAAAAAAGTATTTAGTCAGCCACCAATTGTGTAAGTTCTCCCACTTAAAAAGATCAGAGAGGCCTGTAATTTTCATCATAGGTATACCTCAACTATGAGAGACAAAATGAGGAAAAAAAATCCAGAAAATCACATTGTCTGATTTTTAAAGAATTTATTTGCAAATTATGGTGGAAAATAAGTATTTGGTCAATAACAAAAGTTAATCTCAATACTTTGTTATATAGCCTTTGTTGGCAATGACAGAGGTCAAACGTTTTCTGTAAGTCTTCACAAGGTTTTCACACACTGTTGCTGGTATTTTGGCCCATTCCTCCATGCAGATCTCCTCTAGAGCAGTGATGTTTTGGGGCTGACGTTGGGCAACACGGACTTTCAACTCCCTCCAGAGATTTTCTATGGGGTTGAGATCTGGAGACTGGCTAGGCCACTCCAGGACCTTGAAATGCTTCTTACGAAGCCACTCCTTCGTTGCCCGGGCGGTGTGTTTGGGATCATTGTCATGCTGAAAGACCCAGCCACGTCTCATTTTCAATGCCCTTGCTGATGGAAGGAGGTTTTCACTCAAAATCTTACGATACATGGCCCCATTCATTCTTTCCTTTACACGGATCAGTCGTCCTGGTCCCCTTGCAGAAAAACAGCCCCAAAGCATGATGTTTCCACCCCCATGCTTTACAGTAGGTATGGTGTTCTTTGGATCCAACTCAGCATTCTTTCCCCTCCAAACACGACAAGTTGAGTTTCTACCAAAAAGTTCTATTTTGGTTTCATCTGACCATATGATGTTCTCCCAATCCTCTTCTGGATCATCCAAATGCTCTCTAGCAAACCGCAGACGGGCCTGGACGTGTCCTGGCTTCAGCAGGGGGACACGTCTGGCACTGCAGGATTTGAGTCCCTGGCGGCGTAGTGTGTTACTGATGGTAGCCTTTGTTACTTTGGTCCCAGCTCTCTGCAGGTCATTCACTAGGTCCCTCCGTGTGGTTCTGGGATTTTTGCTCACCGTTCTTGTGATCATTTTGACCCCACGGGGTGAGATCTTGCGTGGAGCCCCAGATCNTGTAGCTTCTTCTTCACATGTTCCAGCTTCCATGGTTCCATCAGGCCTGTTTTTAATACAGTGCTTCCTTAGAGCTGCAAATTGCAATCATGTTGTTTGACCTTTGGCCTCATCCCTTGCACACAGGAATTCATTATTTCTCTAAATTTATATTTTTCCCAGTGAAATAATCTTGTGGAATCTTCAAGGTTTTCACCATTTTAGACAAATCTTTTTCTCAAATTGTTCCACAGTTTTTAGATGCAGTTTGGCACAGATAGGTGAACCTCTGCCCACCTTTACACTTGAGAGGCTCAGGTGAGGTTCAGTCCTGCTACTGAACTCTTGCCAGTTAACCTCGTTATTTGTCAAATTTTCTCCCTGCTGTTTTGAACTGTGACAGTCACAGTTTCAGCATTTGAGTATAAACTTCTGTTTCCATTTACACTTTACACATTTATCTTACTTTGGTTCCAGAGATACAGCATGGTGGCTCCCATAAAGGAGATATTATTGCTTCACTTTTATACAGGTAAAAGCAGACAGAGACAAAGTGGTTCATCAACAGTCTACATCTTCAATGAGGTGAAAAGAATTGCATCACAGGAAACAACATTCATTTGTGTCTGAACTTTCCTTTAATAAGACAGAAAGTGAAAAGTGCTGAAAGATGGATCCAGATGTGAAGAATGAGGATGATTTACTCTGATGATTTAATTTAGCAGTTAATTATTCTGCTCAGACAGGAGGAGGAGAGTGCTGTGAGTGATACGTACCCTCTGAAGCTGGCAGATAAAAATAAAGATTGATGAGGAGAAATAAGAGCCTCCGTTACTCTCAGCTGAGGATTGAATGTACATTTGAATAATCATAGTGTTCGATAGACTGTTTTTTTAATCTGAGTGTGTTTTTGTGGTACACACAGACAAAAAAAGCAAACAACCGCAGATTCCATCGGCATCCAGGCGACTGTTAAAGAGGAATGTCATTAAAAATTGGACTTACATAAATCCAGTCTCTGCAATCTGCCATACCTAAAGCACATAAAGAGGAACATGCACAATCTTGAAATCAGGTTTGTGATTGTATGTATGTGTGTGTGGGTGTGTTGGTGAGGGATGTCTCAGGACCCACAGACAAATGCACAGCAGCTCGCTTATATAAGAGTTTAGGAAGCTGCCTGGGGAAGCTGCACAGACATTTGGTTGTTGTAAATGGGACAGAAACATACAGCCAGCGTGTGGAGAAGAAAATGGAAGTAGAAAGATGAGGAGAAACGCCTTCAGGGCCACACGCACACACACATACAACAAATGGTGACAGCAGAGATAACAGTTTACCTCTGGGAATGTGAGTTATGTGACAGGAAGTCTCTTCTGGAGATTTGGCTTTGACTGGATCAGTGTGACTGCTGGTCTCGTACTGTTTAAATAAGTGTTACTGAAAGCACCAGCTGCATTCCTCATTTCTGACAAAAAAATCTCCGACCCAAATCCACCACATGCGTTTAATGGCAGACATTGCACAGATACAGTAACAACAAGGAGCAGGACTCTAGTTACTCACATATACACAATCATTCATGAATAAGTCCCATATAAAGTTTCCAGCTGCAGATTATTTTGTTTCAGGGAATAAAATATTTGTAAAAGTTCTCTCTGTCACATAGGAAATGTTTGTATAGGTTTGTGGGACATAAAGATGGGTTGTAATTTGTCCATCTTGTAAATTTTCCCAATCACCCAGGACCAAAGAAAATGTCAAAATGCTGTTGATAAGATGCAAAATCAGGAAAAATGTCTATAAATTTGGATTTTGATTTAAGTTTTATGGAGTATCTTCCTGCCTGTCTGTCATATCTATCATATAAAAACATATTCTACTATGAAGTTCATTTAACATTTTAAAGATTCCATTTCATACAAATTTCATGACTTTGTGGTTATTTCTTAAGTATTAACCAGTAAGATGAAACATTTTATATCTAAAAAATGTCGGGAAACACTGATTAACAGACCTTTCAATCTGTCTACGTCAAGATTCGACTGGTTCCGTCAGGCTTCGAGCAGCAGCTTGTTAATATTCATTATGTGAATTTGCTGGACTCTGATTGGCTAACAAACTAGCCTATGAGAGCAAGGAATACTGTTTCCTGCCCCGCTGCACATGGTAACATCAGATGTTCTCTCTTCCTGTTTGATACGTCTTATGCTAACAGCTTTTAGCCAGCAGCATGCTAGGTGTTGTTTCAACTGCAGGAGCTGATGAATACTAACGAACAAAGGAGTTGTGATGAAACAGATACAGGTCGTTAGAACTCAGGAGAACTCGGGTTTTATCACCACCTGCCTAGTTTGAGAGATTAAAACTGAAAGAGAAGTTGTTGACCTGTTTTCACCCACTATGAAGGTAAGAACACATGTGGAGCTGAAACTGGGGTAACCTCATTCTGGTAAAAAAAATACACTCCAATTACCTTCCACTGATACTGAGTGCACACGTTTGAGGACAATATAATAAACAACTAACAGCTGTTTGTGTGTGTGTGTGTGTGTGTGTGTGTGTGTGTGTGGAGGGGGTATTTTAGATTATCTGTTTGCTGGTAGCTTTGACCTTTTGAACTTGCAGCTGTTTTTTTAAAACTTTTTCCTCTTTGACATTCGTTGAAAATGATTTTTCTGCCACTGACTAAATATTTTTCCAGATAATCCATCAGGGCCGAGGGCTTGCTGCTCTGTGAGGGCAGGAACGTGTTGAAAAGAGAGAAATAATGATTTGTTCATCGGTACTTTTCAAATCTGCTCCCTGAAAGAAAGACACATTTAAGTAGTTGTTTCTCCAGGATGTTTATGTCTCACTTCCTCTTAACATCAATATATACATATATATATATACGTATATATAGCATATATATACACATTTCCTGTGTTTTCCATCTTTGTATACACAGTTTTTTCTTTTAATAATCCCTGGGTTTCATCTTCTTTTCTCCTTCGTTCACCCTGTCCTCATTATTACATCACACATTTCAGTCAGGTTTATTGTGGCCAAAGCGCTGGTCTTCATCCAGGTTGGCATTCTTTACATATCTGAGATAAATCCCAGAGAGAGGTCTGATGGTTGAGTGCACACAGATACGGTGATATTTCGGTTTTACTGACATGATTGATCTGCTGTCTTTAAATGAGTTGAGAAGTTTGTCCATGAGGGATGTGAATGTTAAAACAACTCATGAATCAATTTGATTCTGATTCTTGGGGTGACGATTCGATTCAGGATTGATTCTCGGTTCAGGTCTTTGTAAACTTGTTGTCTGAAGTATTTGACTTTTATTTAGCAGATTTTACACTCTGAATGTGGCGTCGAGCTCCTTCAGTCTTTAAAACCCAAAGTGAGTTGGAATATTTGCCTTCAGTGATGCAGCTGTCTGTATTTTTCTTATCTTCCATTCAGAAACATCAGACTATCATGTAGTTAACTAACACTGGTAACTCGCTGGACCCTTGTTGGAACAACACACCACGGAGGCTGTTCAGAAATTCAGAATCTTGATAAATAAAGATTGTGATTTAGACATGAATTTTTTCTGACATCCCGGATGTCCGCATGTCATACAACAGTAGAAACGATGGTTTTGGGCTAAATAAGAGCAATGACAGTCATGATTTTGATTTATCCCTGAAACGGGGCGAACAGTGCAGCTGTTGTGGAAGTAGATTCAAATGAGCCTGATGCATTTTGTTGAAATCACGTTTCTTCTGGTTGGTCTTTGTGACCTACTGTGTTTTTGTTTCTCTGTGCGTCCAGACTTGGTGACCAGTTTTATAAAGAGGCCATTGAACACTGTCGCAGCTACAATGCTCGCCTCTGTGCGGAGCGCAGCGTGCGGATGCCCTTCTTGGACTCGCAAACCGGTGTGGCACAGAACAACTGCTACATCTGGATGGAAAAGCACCACCGACGGCCAGGTGAGACACACCACAAGGTCTGAGAAAAACTACACACATATTGTACGTATATCTGCTCTCTGTGAATGAAAAATACAAACACGTACCTCTAAAGATGTTATACTAATTTAATATACTAACTTGAAACCACTTGGAAATAAGGAAAAGGTTTTCAAAAACCTTCAGAAAATTTGAAGACTTGTTGATCAGGAGCTTTTTAAAAGATGATAAGAAATTCCAGCTTTTTAAAAGCAAAGGGCAAAAAAGGAGAAACGACTTTTGCACAATTAACGATTTCCTCCTTCAATAAAATCCACTCAACCACCGATATATAAAAAGATGTTTCAGGAGTTGCTGCTCTCTGATTTATTGTGCAATCAAAACACGTTACGCACGTGTGGTTCATCTGTACAGGCGAGGCGAACAATCTGCTGAGATTTGGACATAAATAGGTTTTTTTCCATCTCGAATGCAAAGCCCTTCAGGCCACACCCTATACTTTGTGGCAGACCTAACTCATAATATATGCATTTATTCTGGGCTTATTCCTCCTTCACTCCATTTTTTTTATGTTACTCGTGTCATCCGGGTGTAAAACCTCTCTCCCCTCTGTTTCTGTCTTGGTAACAGTTTTACAAAATGATATTCATAAGAATAAAATTAAATGTGTTTTCTCACATCCTGTATTGGTTTTTTCATCCACTTAAAAAAACTAAAATCTTCCAAGTACAAATATTCCAGCAGAATGCTAAATGTTTAAATTATGAAGTGATTTCTGTAAAGCTCTGGATCTTTAGAGTGAACATGGCTGAAATCAGGACACATTAGGTGGTGAGGAAAACAAGGCCTGGCCTCTGTGTGCATTTCTGTGTGTAAATGGACTCAATGTGAGGTTTGTTAAAACTTTAACTTGGCCAGTGGTTGTTGAAATTCTTCCAGTGTACCTCTGCGTCTGCCTGTATGTGTGTATGTGGACTCATATATGGGTGGATGTATTGCATGTGTGTGTGTTTGTCCAGGCCAGGCTGCAGGACAGATGTATACATATCCTGCTCGTTGCTGGAGAAAGAAGAGGCGACTCCACCCTCCACTGGATCCTCAGCTCCGCCTGTGTGAGCTTCGACTAGGTGGGACAAACAACACACAGGCAGCACAGAAAAAAAACAGATGTACACTTGCACTTCCACAATGAAAGCCTTCCTGATACATATACTGTATGTCTTTATTTATTTATTTATTTTGCACTTTCACTTAAACTCATATGTGCATCATTTCTCTCGATATCTGACCATCTGGCTCTGGTTAGTCTCTCACCGGGTCTCCAGGTTCATTCTCTCCCTTGAATCAATGCCCTCTCTCACTGTTCTGTGGCTGCACATACACACACACACACACACACACACACACACACACACACACACACACGCAAGTGTGTTTTGTTATCCTTATGGGGACCGTCCATTGACTTCCATTGATTTTAGTAACTAGATTTATACCTAACCCAAACCCTTTTACTAACCTTAACCATTACTGATCTATAACTAACCCTAAGACTAACTAAAACTCTATTCACACCATACCTATAAACCTAACCCCTAACCCTAAAAAGGGGAGTCCCCCTCATGGGGACCAGGCTTCGGTCCCCACAAGAACCCTCGGACCCCAGAAAGATAATAAAAGTCAGGAAACGGGTCCTCAGGAGGTCAGAAATACAAACCCACACACACACACACACACACACACACACACATGCTAATATACCCCCCCATCCCACACACATGACTCTTGTTCCCCACTGCAGCTCAGAAGCACCCTAAATGGGCCCCAATAATCATCTGTCCATAAGGCATTAAAACACACGACTTATGAGGCGGCAGTGTGCGTTTTATTATGTGCATCCGTCTTTTTGTTTTCAGGGGATTTTAGCAACGGAATGCCAAAGAACCCGATAAGAGGGGGAATAAAAGCAAGTCTTTGTTTCAGTTTTTTTCCTTCATTGTTCCCCCATCGCTGTCTTCTAGATGCAATATAATACACCAGAACTTTCCAGCAAAGAATGATCTCTTTTAGCTGAAGAAAAGGAGTCCTTCTTTAAAAAAAAGACAGAAAAAAGAAGTCCTCAGAGCTGCGACTGAGCAAACAAAGTGCACGAGAGAAAAGAAAAGTAGAAACACTGTAGTTCATGAGAAAAGCTGGAAAGTCTCTGCAGCTTTTTAAAATGTTTCATGTTTATTTAAACATCCTGTGCAGAGTTTTGTGTGAGTACGGTTACACGGAGGAAAAACTGGATTTATTTCATTGCTTTTGCTTTGAGTTTTGGGTGTCAGGAGCTGTGGAGCCACTGTGTTCTTCTTAGTATAAACCTACATGATGTAAGACCCAAACAATACACAATACTACATTTTACATCAGTGTTTCCAGAAATGGACCCTTGTGAATTTCACAGCAGCAAAACACTTGAGAAAAGTTGGTAACAAACGACGGGAAGATATTAATAATATATAAGTACACTCACCGGCCACTTTATTAGGTACACCTGTCCAACTGCTCGTTAACACTTAATTTCTAATCAGCCAATCACATGGCGGCAACTCAGTGCATTTAGGCATGTACACATGGTCAAGACAATCTCCTGCAGTTCAAACCGAGCATCAGTTTGGGGAAGAAAGGTGATTTGAGTGACTTTGAACGTGGCATGGTTGTTGGTGCCAGAATGGCTGGTCTGAGTATTTCAGAAACTGCTGATCTACTGGGATTTTCACGCACAACCATCTCTAGGGTTTACAGAGAATGGTCCGAAAAAGAAAAAATATCCAGTGAGCGGCAGTTCTGTGGGCGGAAATGCCTTGTTGATGCCAGAGGTCAGAGGAGAATGGCCAGACTGGTTCGAGCTGATAGAAAGGCAACAGTGACTCAAATAACCACTCGTTACAACCAAGGTAGGCAGAAGAGCATCTCTGAACGCACAGTACGTCGAACTTTGAGGCAGATGGGCTACAGCAGCAGAAGACCACGCCGGGTGCCACTCCTTTCAGCTAAGAACAGGAAACTGAGGCTACAATTTGCACAAGCTCATCGAAATTGGACAATAGAAGATTGGAAAAACGTTGCCTGGTCTGATGAGTCTCGATTTCTGCTGCGACATTCGGATGGTAGGGTCAGAATTTGGCGTCAACAACATGAAAGCATGGATCCATCCTGCCTTGTATCAACGGTTCAGGCTGGTGGTGGTGGTGTAATGGTGTGGGGAATATTTTCTTGGCACTCTTTGGGCCCCTTGGTACCAATTGAGCATCGTTACAACGCCACAGCCTACCTGAGTATTGTTGCTGACCATGTCCATCCCTTTATGACCACAATGTACCCAACTTCTGATGGCTACTTCCAGCAGGATAATGCACCATGTCATAAAGCTGGAATCATCTCGGACTGGTTTCTTGAACATGACAATGAGTTCACTGTACTCAAATGGCCTCCACAGTCACCAGATCTCAATCCAATAGAGCATCTTTGGGATGTGGTGGAACGGGAGATTCGCATCATGGATGTGCAGCCGACAAATCTGTGCCAACTGTGTGATGCCATCATGTCAATATGGACCAAACTCTCTGAGGAATGCTTCCAGCACCTTGTTGAATCTATGCCACGAAGAATTGAGGCAGTTCTGAAGGCAAAAGGGGGTCCAACCCGTTACTAGCATGGTGTACCTAATAAAGTGGCCGGTGAGTGTAGAAAGTCTTGCAGAACATCTCACAGCTAATCGAGGTTTTAAAATCACGGACAAACTTGATGAAGCTCATTTCTCACAGAAAGATTTCAAATCCTTCACTGTTAAACTGTCCTGTTGGATTTTAAGTTAGTTTTTAATCATTTGAAATCATAGAAGTGCAGTTTAAGATGAACGTAGATCAGTAGAGGCCAGACATGAGTTTTTTACTAATCCTAATATCGCACATTATATATTTGGTTTCTGTGTCCTTCCACCCCAGAAGCTGAGCTGACCCCCAAGCGTGAGGGGCCACCGGCGGAGGCCACGGCCTTGGAGGCCCTCCTGAGGGGGGACGGCCTGCTGGAGAAAAAAAACAGCCTCAGTAAGGACGAGGAGACACTTCTGGAAATACAGGTGTTTATTCTTTTTTCTTATAGTATAATTTATTTAAAAAAAAATCCAAGTTAATGTTTCAGGATTGTTTTGATTTTTACAATAATACTATCAGTTTCAAGGAGATATAAGAACGATGTGTAACTTCCTGAATAATGTAAAATACAGACAAAATGATCTCCCTTCTAATGAAGCTGTAATGTAATGTTGTTATGTTGTTATGTTCAGATTCCAACCAGGCAGCACAGACAAAACCACAGGGTTCTACTTTTAACCCTGTTTTCTGGAATCTGTAGGTGTTACTTTAATCTAACCCCCATGTTTGTTTCCACTCTGCAGCGAGTGCTGGAAGCCGAGGAAAATGGAGACAGTTTCCACGACGACGATGAGTTTGAACTTGATACTCCAAAGAGAAAAAACAAGACCAGAGGAAAGGTGAATGAGTGATAGAAGGATAAAGTTTGAGGTATGAAAGGCTGTACGGACTGATTTAATGAGGTTGTTGTGTTTCGTTCACAGAGCAGAGGATCAACCCGCAGAAGGACAGAAACTGTTAATGTTGATGACCAGGATAAACCGTACGTCTGTGACAGTAAGGACATAAATCAGCCATATCTTTGTACATTAAGCGCCATGTCATAATCTGTGCTGGACACAGTCTAATCAAATAAATATCTATGGAGATGCAGCCTGTTTGTCTGGTCCTGAGAACAGTTTCCTGCAGCATGAGTTTACTGTTTCCTCAGGTTTGACCAGCATGCCACTTTAATACTCTGACAGAACCCCTCGGGAATGAAGCGCCATGCGGGGAATGAAGCGCCATGCGGGGAAGGAGGGGTGGTGGTGGTGGTGAAGGGGGGGTTGGTTATAAAGATGCTGACTGAAAAAACACAAACAAATGAATGTCATCCTCATTGTTTTTGTCTTGTTCTGTCTTTCCGTTATTGTTTGTCTCCTCTGTTCCAGATAGATACAAACAAAAGCATAACTCAAAAAAGGCTGAAGAAGGTATCTGAACTTGAACTTCTTGCTTTAGCAGCTCTGAGCTAAGATCCGCCTCTTTGCTAATGTGGCTTCTAGTGTGGGCGTGTCTGAGTGAATGCTGCTTGTCCAGGTTTCCCATCATGAATTCAGCTCTGCATGACACTAATGCTACACCTTGGGCCTTTAATCGTGGCTAATTTTCCTTATGTAGAAGCCCTGCTAATGCTGCACCGTGTGATGCATGTTTCATAGCTTTCAAGCTAATATGATCCACAAATATGGTAGCTGCACACGTTTTTAACTGGGTGCATTTCTTTTTTCAAGCCTTCATTCCTTCCCAAATGCTGCAAGTGGAGTTTTTAATCAAAATATACATTTTTGAGGGAAACAAACAAAAATTTAAACAGTGTTATTTGCAGCAATGATGCACTAAAAAGCAGCATATTAATAAGCGTATTAGACGACTCAGTGTGCTCACAGTAAAGACTGCTACTGAATACAGTAGACTTTATATTAGCATCAATAGTTTTAGTCTTGAAAACGTTAGTAAACTGTTGCCCAGCGAGGTCCACTCTATGGTTCCGTTAGTCATCTAAGACTCATCATCAGGTTTGCATCAGCAGTTCAGAGGAAAGTTGTTAGGTTTTATATCCCCTGCTTTAGGTGATGATTTGAGTTCTGTTTGTTATTTTAAGTTATTGCATCTATCAAATCTTTAATATTAGTAAATGTGAAACAGATGAAGCTTCGCTGAACCTTTTTCCTGCACGCGTTTCCTCACAATGTCTTTCTAATGACCCTGTAATGTTTAATTTGCAGTCTGTGGAAAGCGCTATAAGAACCGACCTGGGCTGAGCTACCATTACACCCACACTCACCTGGCTGAGGAGGAAGGTGAAGAGGAAAAGGAAGCAGAGATAGCTCCGCCTTCTCCACAGGGTTCGGACAACCACAAACGTGAGATTTTGCATTTGCAAACACAAATCTGCTGTTCCAGGTAGCCCTACATGTCCTTCCCCTCATGTATTTCTGTTCCTGTCTGCAGCTCAAAAGGGTTCAGATGGTGCCATTATCCCCAACGACTACTGTGACTTCTGCCTAGGAGACCAGGACTCAAACAGAAAAACAGGCCAGGCAGAGGAGCTGGTGTCCTGCTCAGACTGTGGACGTTCAGGTGAGTCTGCAACTCAGAAAACGAATATTAAAGAAACATTTTGTTCCCTTTTTCATTAAAAGTATTTAAACTTCTTACACATGACTTCACTGGGACATAAAGTGCATTATCATTAAAATAACAGTGAGATTATTTACTGCCAAGAGTGATGAGAGGAAAGTTGAAGTTGAAACAACACAAGCGCCCCCTTGTGGTTGGCTGCATTATAAGTTTTAAGTCCTGCCCCCCTCCACATAAAAAATGTTACTGATTTTTTCCAGATGTTGACTTCTGTTGATTCAGCTAGATCTTACCTTTCTGCTGTGTGTCTGTATTGAGTTACTTCATGCTAAAAAGTGAGTATTATTGTGTTCAGGTGAGCAGGTGCTTAGATTAAAAGGCAGATGTGATAAATGTGTTTGGTGTTCAATAACCCTTTCAGAGATTTAAACCTGACACTCAACATCTGGAAAAAGTAAAGTTTGAATATTAATGTATCCATCATGCATGCTTCTATGTCCATCTCCAGGATTTCACCTTTTTTCTCTTGTGCATTATTGTGCTACAGTGCAGCTTCTTCTCTGTCGTTCTCCCTGGTTTCTAGTCACATCAGTTGGATTCCTTAGCAAAGCGTTTCTCAACTCGTCTGCAGTTAGAGAGCAGATTGAGTGTGTTAGAGCGAGAAGCTGTGGCCTGTTCTGTGTTGCTCTGATGCTGATGTTTTCATGGTAGCTGGAAGAGGAGGAGTGAAGAAGGATGCGAGGAAGCAGAGTGCTCTGGAAGAACTGTTTGGGACCAGCTCAGACAGCGAGGCATCGACATTTCATGGCTTTGATGATGAAGAACTGGAAGATGTTGTGCTTTTAGACCTTGAAGACATTCCTGACAGCTGATTGCAAGATGCAAGCATTAGTCGAGTTTCATGAAACTTGTTCTGAAATCAAAGATTTGGATTTTAGTTACACCGAAAGACTTAAAATCAAAACTTGAACTTGAGTGGCTGAACTTTTGGACACCACTAAAAGGTCACTGGACTTATTGGAACTCAGAGCTATATTTTAAAATCTGACACAATTTCATGCGGGACCTTCTCTCTGATGGATGGAGTTTCCTTTTACTGGACTTCCAGATCTTAAACTGAAAATCCTTCCATTTTTACCTGTTTATAAAGTTTACAACTCTTCTAAATCTAAAGCAAATTTGAAAACCAGTTTGTAACGTGGATCAAAGAATTAGGATTTGTGGCAAAAAGAAAAGGAGTCATTCAAAGGATGTTCTTAAAGTGCTTCACTTTAAATAGGATACGGAGCTGAGAGGTAAAAGCTGCTGGCCGCTCCAGTCCTGGAATCAAATCTTTCCTCTTATCCAAGGACACTCGGATGGAATATTCCTGCTATGTTTTCTATTTAATTTGTATTACCTTCATTTTTGCAAATAAAAGAACAGGTTTGAACCTTGTTAACATGTTCCTGTATTCCTTATGAACAATGAACACAGTGTTTCAGAAATGTCAGCTCTCATGACAGAATCAAAAGGTGATAAAAGGAGAAATGAGTCTTTAAAATGAACTAAAGGTGAAAGGTCAAACCTCAAAAAGAATTTCAAGAAAACAAATAAATAGACTTTTAAAATCAAACATAATCAGCGTAAACAGTTGAAATCTTTTCTTATTGTCCTTTAACTGTGTCAGCACTTGTAACATATTTGTCTTGAATTCCATACAAACTGAACCTTTTTTTTACAAGATTACTATCAGTGTTTATTGCAGCATTTCCAGTGTGTATTTAAATAAGGTCATTATTGATTCTGGCTCATTGATACATCAACTGAGCCACGAAACAGACACAGACTGTCTATGTCTTAACTATTAAAATCATCATTAACAGGTAGAAGTTAGCTATAATTTGTTGTAACAGTGTAATATTTACATATTCTTGGCGTTCATGTGCATAAAACAAACTAATCTATGTTTCAAAATTGTTGTTGAACATCATGCAACATTCCTTCCCTCATGGAAACTGGACTTCCTGATGAATTTACTCTCTACAGAAGTAAAATGGTAACAATCGCTGAGGGAATGCAGCGTGTTGATTCAGCCTTGATCAGTGTTTGATGGAACATATGACCAAGTTTGATCCACTGATGTCTCTCCACGCTACACAAAGACCAGAAGGGTCTTCTGCCAGCATTGATGGCTGTTTGAATCATAAGTTACAAAGCAGTGCTGTCGTTATCCAACAGTTTAATATGTATAAACATCACTTAAAACTTACAAAGTACTCTTAAAAACTGCGATCTTTCCTCTCCCCTCCTCTGTATGTTTCTGGTTTCCTTCCTCATCACCCACCACAGGTCACCCAACATGTCTGCAGTTCACTGAGAACATGATGCAGGCGGTGAGAACGTACCAGTGGCAGTGCATCGAGTGCAAGTCCTGCAGCCTGTGTGGAACCTCAGAGAACGATGTACGTATCACACAGCTAAGCTTTCTGATGTTTTATCTGGCTCCAGAAATGTCTGTAAGTACTTTAGTTCAGATGTTTTAAAGTGTCTTTGTCTTTGAAAGACCTTTCTAACCTTTACTTTGTCTCGATTTTTATGTCACATGATAGTTTGCATAAAATCTCATAGTTGTTTGTTGTGGAAATTGACACTTCCGGTGGAGCTTAAGAAGTTTGCACAAGAATTTCATTTTCCTGCCACAATAATCATGAAACATGAAATTCACTGTGTTTTTAAATCTTGTTTTTAAACTATATTCAGCTTGTCAGATCTTATTTATAACATAAAAACTGTGTTTATAAGGACTGATTCCTTGTTTTATTGATATCCTCGGTTATATTCTCTGTTTCTCGCCGTATATTCAGGATATTGATTGTGTACTTGTCATGTAGGACCAGCTGCTGTTCTGTGATGACTGTGACAGAGGATATCACATGTACTGCCTGAAACCTCCAATGACCCAGCCTCCTGAAGGTGAGCCCCTCTCTCAGGTTTTATTAAACACATCACTGGAACGATGATATATATGTCATGTGCTTTATGTTCGACCCAGGCTGCAGAACATGAAGGCTATATATGGAGAAGAGTAAAGGACAAACACTTCAGCCTGTCTTGTCTTATGTATTTTTTACAGGGAGCTGGAGCTGTCACTTGTGTCTGGACCTGTTAAAGGACAAAGCTTCAGCCTACACAGAAGCATAACAGCAACCCACAAATCCTGGGAAATATCCAGCACATACATGTTCAAGGACAAACTTCAGAAACACACATATAAGTACAGACAACTCATCATGATACCCACATGTACAGATATTATTTGCAGGCTCAGGGCGGCTTCCTGTACGAGGCGAAGAGATACTCTACCTCTCATAAAGCCGAGCGCCGCTCCACAGATGCAAATGCCATCAGCATGCGATCTCAGCTACAGGTCAGCTGACTGCAGGTCTGCCGTTCACTCACTTCTCTACCTCACCACCCAGTGGACGGCAAAAATCCAAAGCACGAGTGAAAATAAACATGCGAAAAACATGTTTATTAGAAACCAAACACGTCAAAAATCTCTGGAGGTTTTACATCTTGATTTCAGTTTATTTTTAAAGCCGGTTTAGCTTTTTTCCCGTCACTGCTGGACATCTTCAGCAGGAAAAACCGATCAAATTTGACTCAACGTTTGTTTAAATTTCTCCTTCCAGCTCTGCTCCCGTCCAATGTTTAGACTCTGCAGTAACATTCCTGCTTTATATCTGGACAGGCTCCGTGTTCATTATCCCATTTTTCACAGCTTTTTGTCAAGTTTTGTAAAATTTACATCCTAGGAGGAAACGAGGGATACAACAACTTCGACTCCTTTTTTTTTAGCACAAAGTGACGTGTCTGAAACATCTCTGTTTTCTTTTATGAGGAAACTCAGTTCGACTCTAAACAAATGGTTTCATGTCTCTGTGCAAAGGATTATCAACTTATTTATACATTTCTGAAAAAGGTTTCATTCTTCATTTCAACGAAAGCAGTTAGTCTGAATCAGTGGTCCCCAAACTGTTTCTGTCCCACTTAGGTGCTATTTATAGTACATTTATGTCAACTAAATGGCCTTATCTTTATCCAACCTGGAGTTTCCTACAATATCTGGTGTTTAAGTGAAAAATTTGAAAAAATAAAACCGGAATCCAAATTCCCTGACATGCATTTTTTGATTTGTTGGAGGAAAGTGGAGAATTTTATACAGAAAAGCCCAGCTGTAGGTCAAACCTGGTAACTGTTAGCTTCTTTGGAGTGGATCATTTCAATCCAGCTGTTTCAATGAAGTGCAGCTGTTAATTTAAGTGTTAGCATCCAATCTAAAACAGCCGGTAAACTTAAGTTACAGGCAAATGAGCTACCGAGAGACTCTAAACTGACGATTCAAGAGTCACATTACCAGATCACAACAGTTTCAATTAGAGGAGATAAAATATACGTATTCATCTTTGTAAAATCAGGAAATACCTCAATCCAAACTAATCATAAGCTGTAAGTGTTTAGAAATTAAAAACTGAGAGTTTATACTTCCTGAGGTAAACAGTCTGATATTTATACCATTATTACATCATGTTTCATATCTGCAGTTGCTGTGAAAAGGTCTTTACAGTTTTATAGCCTCTCTCCACAAATCTTTGAGACAGTTTGGGAGCCGCTGAGGTAAACTGACACATACAGTATTTATTGTCAAACCACCAGGTTCCTCCTGAGTGAGCAGTATTTACTGTTGTGTGTGTTCTTACAGCTGCCACAGCTCGTGTGATTTACATGCTGTCGCATCAGAATTTAATCATCTGTCCAGTTTAGTTTTGGTTCCATATTAAGCCTGAATATTTGTTAACCACAGCAATGTCTTTCATGAAATCTTCTGAGCAAAACATTTATTATGAAAAACACCAAACATAAGCTCAAAAAAGGAATGAATAAAGAACTTTAAAGCTCACATAGTGTGTGATATCTGATGAAGGGAATATCAGGTTCCAGCATTTCTGTTGTTATTATTGTGAGTTTGTACTTGATAGTATTTTTCCACAGACAATCATCAATTAGCATAGTGTTAAAAACATACAAAGGGTTTCATGTCTTCACTATGCCCATTTGATATTCTTTTAATGAAAATGTCACTTTGTGTCAAAAAATGTGTAGTATTTTGTTAAAGTAAAAAGTACATTTTGTGTTGAAATAATAAAGGCTTCTGCATAAATCTTGTTTTCTTGCATGGAATCTATCAATAGATTTTTCTTTCTTTTATTGTAGGGAGACTTAAAAAAAATAGATTAACATTTAACAACCAGTAAATAACAGTTTTGTATAAATGTATAAAGGATTTTCCAAGATGAGCATGTGACACAAAGTTATTACAGTCCTACAAATCATCCGTCCATCACAGAGCTAATACCAGTCCACAAACTGCATTCTGCGTTTGGGTTTGATGGTGGCGATGGTGGAGTTGATGTCTTTGGGCACCACATCACCTTGGTGCAGCAGGCAGCAGGCCATGTATTTACCGTGAAAAGGGTCACATTTCACCATCTGATTGCCTGGTTCAAAGCAGGCACGATGTCAGCCACTGACAACTGTATTCAGTACCTCATCTCTGCTAAGATGATGTGGGCGTAGGTGACGAGGGGGAAGTGGATACGAGGGTAGGGCATCCGGATGGTCTGGAAATCAGCCAGGTTGATATTCAAGGCCCCAGCGAAGCGCAAGGAGGCAGTGATAATAATAACCTTTATTTATAAAGCACTTTACACATCCGACGAGGAGACCAAAGTGATAAAATCACCAAAAGAAGCACTCAGTAAGTGCCCAAAAATAAAAAGACAGTTCAATATACATTGAGTACACAAAAAAACCAACTTATTGGCGAGTTTAATCAGATTCGAAGGCCATTTTAAAAAGATGTGATTTAAAAACTTCTAATGAGCTTGCCATCCTAACATTGAGAGGAAGGGCGTTCCAAAGCCTAGGAGCAGAAACAGAAAAGGTCCTGTCCACACGAGTAACCAACCGAGATCTAGGAACAACCAAAAGACCTCAAGTGTCTCTTAGGGACATAGCGGTGTAAAAGATCAGACAGATAGGGGGGGTGCCAGGTCATTCAAACATTTCTAAACAAGAATCAAAATCTTAAAATCAATTCCAAAACAAACCGGCAACCAATGCAGAGAAGAAAGAACCGGAGTGACATGGTCGCGTCGTTTGCAGCCCATCAGAAGACGAGCAGCAGCGTTCTGGACAAGCTGCAAACAATGCAACAGAGAGTTGTTTAACCCAACATATAAGGAGTTACAGTAGACCAGTCTAGTCATGGTTCTCACTTGAACTGTACAGTTTAAAATTCTTGAGGAAACATAAGGAGCCACGTGATTGGCTGAAAGCGAACACGCAAGGAATTTGATTGACAGATTTATTGGGCAACGGGACCTGCGACGTTAGGAAAGTCTCATAATTCACCTCAAAGGTTTCTCTCACAAATGCTGAGAGGTTGACAACGAGAAACCCTTTATAAATGCACATGCATGATTCGTATGATCTGTGGGTTTATATTACAAGTGTTCCTCAAAATTATATTTGTGAAACAGATCATCAGAATCTGTGAAAAAAAATTGTGTGAATTTTTGAAAAAAATTGTGTGTAAGAGACAAAGAGACAAACTTCTATTCACATACTGTATAGGGACAATTTAGAGTTACCAATTGACCTAATGTATTTTTTTTTGGACTGGGTGAAAACCAGAGTGCCTGGAGCACTTTTTCTTGTCTTCTGAAGATAAGTGAGAAGAATATGAGTAAAGATAGTTTTTCTAGTTGTTTTTGTGTTTTTCTCCCTTTGTCCTTAAAATCTTATTTTTCGAGCTTTTGCCTCAGCAAATCTTGCAATAAGGAGATCCATATCCACTGACTTCCTGACTTCATGCTCAATGGAGAGAACAGCGAGTGCAGACAACCTCTCCTGTGACATTGTTGACCTTAGATATGTTTTAATGAGCTTCAGCTTCGAGAAACTTCTCTCACCTGAAGCTACTGTCACAGGGAGAGTGAGAAGAAGTCTGAGAGCTATGCTCATGTTTGGATAAAGGTCTAGCAGATTCTCCTTATAGATATAATCAAGCATCTCAGATGGTAATGAGATACTGTATGTGTGGGGAAGGACCTAGCTGCACCCTTTACCTCAAGTTTCAGGTCCTCTGCATCAACATCAGCCATTCTCTCCTCCAGTCTGTGGCAGCATTCATCCAGCTTCCCCTCCTTCTCAGTGCTTCTCATGACATCAGCAGAATAGAGGAATCCATACAGCTCATAGAAGGTTTCCATGTGTGAAAATCTCTCCTTTAATGTAATAAGAGCTGTATCAATGAGAGGCAAGAAAAACTCTCTTTTGTAAGTCTCTTCTGCAGATGACTGAGTTTGCCCTCTTCCTTCATACTCAAACTGTCGAGTTGTTCTTCTCTGACGCACCTCTGGCCAGCTCATCTCCACCTCAAGTCTCTCTGCTATTTCCCTGGCCTCTGTTTTGGCAGTGTTGAACCCATCATCCCGAAATTCCTGAAGGAATTCTGTCACTGCCCCAATTTCTTTCCTGACTGTTTCGACTGAAACTTCCTGGCTCTTCAGGGTCTTGCTGGCTTTATTTATCTGGAACAACACATTGTACCACACAACGGTACTTACCATAAAAGGCCACCTCTGCATCTCCTGGCAGATGCTTCCAGCTGTTGAAACAACTTCTGCATCCCTTTTCTCCATGGCATATTCCTTTAGGGCAGTCAATGCCTCCACAATTTCAGGAAGCTGGTAGCGAACAGCTTTGATGGCTTCAATCCTGGACTCCCACCTGGTTGTTGATAATGCCTTCAGTGTGAAGTTCTTGACATGCTCTGTGAGAATGGACCAGCGGTGAACTGAGGAGCTGAACAGAGTGTAGAGTCGCTGTAGCAGACCAAAGAAGCTGATGGATGTCACAGATGATTTGGCAGCATCCCCAACAACAAGATTCAAAGAGTGACTTCCACAAGGAACACACAAAGCCTTCTTGTTTAGTTCCAACACTCTTTTTTGAACCCCCTGTTTTTTACCCTGCATGTTACTGCCGTTGTCATAAGACTGGCCACGACAGTTGGAGAGGTCCAAGCCTAGTGTTTCTAGGTGCCCTAATAATGAGTCACATAAGCCTCTTCCTGTTGTGTCAAGTGCCTGAAGAAAACCAACAAAGTGCTCATGAATGGAGATTCCTTTTGAGGTGTCACAATTCACAATCCGTAGCACCACTGAAAGTTGCTCGTTGTCACTGAGATCTGGAGTGCAGTCCATGATAACAGCATAATATTTTGCTTTCTTTACTTTCTCCACAACTGCATCTATTGTGCACTTTGCTACAAGGGAGATGAGTTCGTTTTGAATGTGTTTGCTTAAGTAACTGTCACTTAGCTCTTTGGCCTGACTTCTCCTCAGATGCTCTCTCATAATTGGGTCAAACTGAGCCAGGAGCTGAATTTGCCCAAGGAAATTTCCATTTCCAGTGTCAAACAGCTTGTCAGAGTGGCCACGAAAAACTAGGTTGCGCTCTGCCAGAAAGCTTATAATTGCAATTAATCTTGTTAGAACCTCTTTCCAGCAATTTACTTCTAGAGAAAGAAGATTTTTGTTAACTTGATCTATTGCTGTGTTTGTCTGAAGTTTTTGTAATAGGTTGTGCCAAGAATCCATGTTTGCAATGTGCTCAGATGACTTTTCATGCTGTCTCAGGTGAGCTGAAAGATTCTTCCAGTCATTAAACCCATCCCCACTCAGCCGATTGCTCCTTCCTCTGTTTCCAAAAAGGCGACAGCAAAAACAAATAACATAGTCCTTCTTTTCACTGTAGACAAGCCATGTTCTACTAATCTGTTCTCCATTTTTCATCTGCATGTAGTAGTTACTGCTGGTAAATCTGCGACCATCTTCATTTCTAGGGAAGATACTGTCCTTAACCTGAAGTGGTCCTCTCTGCACTATTGAGCAGTGTGCACCATCAGACAGCTGTTTTGGCCAGAGTGCTGGGTCATCTTCAAGCAGAAGACTGTGCTGCTTGCTTAGCAGAGTAGATGATGTTGTTGGACTTTCAAAATCTGGTGGTACATCACCCTCTAAACTTGGCTGGATAGTTTCAGGTGTCTCATTCCCACAGCCCATCCCTGTCTCATTCTGAAAACAATCACACAGAAAGCACAGTATAAGGCTTTTACCCAGCAGTGAAATGTAAATATATTTACTCAATTGATAACGTCTAAATTTGAGGATTTCATGCAGCTTCAATTTGGTCTGCTTCACTGTATCTCAAAGGCAAATCCTGCACTTTTTACTCCACTACTACATATTATTTACATTGCTGGTTATAAATTTCAAACCCTTCCTGCATTGTTTTGGGCTAGCTGGAAAATGCATCATGACAGAGCTGAAAACAGGCTTCATGCCATAAGAAAGATGAGTGATGCTACAAATAAATGACAATTGCTTAAACTGCCCAACAGTAAATAAATTAATCTAAAATAAGATCAAGCCTAAACATTCCCAGCAGCAGCAGTACATAACAACACGTATCAATATTACTACAAAGCTCATCATTTAGATCATTTCGATAACATGCTCAGTTTGTATTGTTTTGAATACATAACCTGACACATTAAGAATTAAACACCTCCTAAGATTACAAGTAAAATCAAATCTCAACTGTTTTGATACTCACTAGTTGTGCATCTCCATACGATGGACCCTCAACAGGTGTCAACAACAAAGTCTCTGCACTTGCTGCCGCTGGTTGTGGGTTGTTGCTGCTGGTACTAGCAGCTGCAGCACTCTTAAATGATGGCATAAGGAATATAAGAAATACTTATCAATAAATTGGGGGGGGGGTCAACAGTTTAGATATTGATACTCACTAGTTGTTCATCTCCACGCGACAGACCCTCAATAGGTGTCGGTGTCGCTGCATCTGCTGCTGCCGGCCCTCAGGTAACTTGGGGCCCTAGGCAATCGCCTAGTTTTGCCTAATGGTAAGTCCGCCCCTGCCAATGTGTATTGCTGTCTTTAGAAGGAACTTACCACCAGAATGCAACAGATCCTTCCACATAGAACTCTTCTTTGACTGTAGATGGTCAACAGTAGGGGTCTCTGGGTGATGTTCAATCTCTTGATTTGCTATCGGCACATCCCTCTGTGGTTCCAGTGGACTCATCATTTCTGACTGAGATCTCACAAAAGCATGCAGTCTTGGTTCATGCTGGCTAATTGCAACAGCAAAGGTCCCATCTTGTTCAGAGTCTGAGTTGAAGTCACTTGAAAGTTGCATTTGTCTAAGTCGAGACATAATTTAACTTGATATGATAAAATATGTGTAAATCCAAGATGTCCCAAACTGTGTGTGAAGTCTTATGAAGCAATAATGCTGTGAACACTTCCCCGAACAATGTGGCCTATTCATGCAGGAACGTTACATTGCTTTTAAATGGAGTCTTGTAGTGTAAGGAATGCACTTTTGTTTTTTTTTTGTAGGTATAAAACCGGGAGCTGTGAATGTGAACATGAGGACAGCCACGCACTGAGCTTTGAGAAGAGAGAGAATAGTTGCCATTAGTATCAGGGAACATCACAAAAATTAAATGCGCTGCTTTTTTACAAACTGAAGAGGACAAATTTATTGGGAGCAGAAAAAAGAAAGAGGAAGAAAACAGATGATGATAAAAGCAACAATGTTTACTTTGACTTTGGTTTGGGGGTAACCGTAGCCTAATGAGAAGGAGATCGCCCTTTGATCGGGAGGTTGGGGGTTTGATCCCATTCCCGGCAGGCTAGGTGTCAGAGTGTCGTTGGGCAAGATACTGAATCCTGCACCTGCCTCTCGGGCCCCATATCAAATGGCTGCCCTCAGAGATGAGAATAGGTTAAATACAGATCATTTCTCCAAGAGGGATCAATAAAATATAAAGAATTAGTAGCAGTAAAGATGAGTTAACTAATAAGCCGCCATTGACAACTGGGGATTAGGGGACAACCTTGAACACCTTGTGAATAAATGTCACACCTTTAAAGGAAGTACAAGTTGATTTTACCGTTGTGTGGCGGCGACACTTCATGTGATAATGAAAAAGACAATTCATCAAAGAAAATGTTTAGGGAAGCCACTATGCGAAAGGCAAAGTGCAAAGCAGAAAAACTCCTGCAGCTCACACTTTATCACAAAGTCTGCGTTTCGGCTGTAAAAGTTTGGATAGAGAGAAATGACCCAAGCCGACGCGAGCTCACCACATATTTCATGTCAGCCAGGGACATCCATTTCTGGTTCTGAGTCAGTCTATTTTCTTGGTCTATGGGAGGAAACCAGAGCTCCCGGAGAAAACCCACACATACACATGAAGAACATGCTAACTCGAACCCAGGACGTTCTCACTGCAAAGCAACAGTGCTACCAACTGCACCACCATGCAGCCCTTAAAGGGGTTATGACATCAAAATGCACTTTTTTGAGTTTTTTGGGGTATATCATGATGTGTTGTGCACTGATGAGGCCGTGTGAACGTCCAAAGCGAGTATCAAAGTTCCCGTTTGTGGGCGGTCCGCTTTGTTTCATATTTAAAAAACGGTTGAATCGGAAAGCACCATTTTTTCCTACGTGGCATTTCATCCTACGTATTTCATAGCGTCCAATAAAAGTGCACNCCATCTTCATTTCTAGGGAAGATACTGTCCTTAACCTGAAGTGGTCCTCTCTGCACTATTGAGCAGTGTGCACCATCAGACAGCTGTTTTGGCCAGAGTGCTGGGTCATCTTCAAGCAGAAGACTGTGCTGCTTGCTTAGCAGAGTAGATGATGTTGTTGGACTTTCAAAATCTGGTGGTACATCACCCTCTAAACTTGGCTGGATAGTTTCAGGTGTCTCATTCCCACAGCCCATCCCTGTCTCATTCTGAAAACAATCACACAGAAAACACAGTATAAGGCTTTTACCCAGCAGTGAAATGTAAATATATTTACTCAATTGATAACGTCTAAATTTGAGGATTTCATGCAGCTTCAATTTAGTCTGCTTCACTGTATCTCAAAGGCAAATCCTGCACTTTTTACTCCACTACTACATATTATTTACATTGCTGGTTATAAATTTCAAACCCTTCCTGCATTGTTTTGGGCTAGCTGGAAAATGCATCATGACAGAGCTGAAAACAGGCTTCATGCCATAAGAAAGATGAGTGATGCTACAAATAAATGACAATTGCTTAAATTGCCCAACAGTAAATAAATTAATCTAAAATAAGATCAAGCCTAAACATTCCCAGCAGCAGCAGTACATAACAACACGTATCAATATTACTACAAAGCTCATCATTTAGATCATTTAGATAACATGCTCAGTTTGTATTGTTTTGAATACATAACCTGACACATTAAGAATTAAACACCTCCCAAGATTACAAGTAAAATCAAATCTCAACCGTTTTGATACTCACTAGTTGTGCATCTCCATACGATGGACCCTCAACAGGTGTCAACAACAATGTCTCTGCACTTGCTGCCGCTGGTTGTGGGTTGTTGCTGCTGGTACTAGCAGCTGCAGCACTCTTAAATGGCATAAGGAATATAAGAAATACTTAGCAATAAATTGGGGGGGGGTGATGTCAACAGTTTTGATATTGATACTCACTTGTTGTTCATCTCCACGCGACAGACCCTCAATAGGTGTCGGTGTCGCTGCATCTGCTGCTGCCGGTTGTGGGCTGCTCCTGGTGCTAGTGCTAGCAGCTGAAGCACTCTTAAATGGCATAAGAAATACTTCTCAATAAATGTGTGTGTGTGTGTGTGTGTGTGTGTGTGTGTGTTTGTGTGTGTGTGTGTGTGTGTGTGTGAGGTGGGGGGATACTCACTAGTTGCTTATCTCCACATGACAGACCCTCATTAGGTGTTTTTGACGTCGCTGCAACTGCTGCCGCCGCCGGTTGTGAGTTGCTGCTGCTGCTAGCCGCTACAGCCGTCAAGAAGTTTGTCATTTTTGGTAACTTCGATAGAAGTTTTCTGCTTTCCTCTTTTTTCCTCCTCTTTTCAGCCCCGCTGGAGTAGCTTCTTTTCATCTTCTCTAACTTTTCTCGTCTCTACTTTTCTCACCACGTCTCGTCTCTCACTGTCTCACCTGTCTGCGGCTTCCTGGATGCTGCTTTTTTTTCATGGGGAGTGAGATGGACTGTTCCATTGTGCTGTAGACTGAAGGGGGGCCCCCGAGACACACACACACATAATACAATAAGCATTCTGCAGTGCTGGCATTTTATCGAAAGGATTTAAATAAAAAACGTCATCAATGAGCGGAAATAAGTAATAACTGTATAATGAATTAGTTTTACGGGGCCCTCAGGTAACTTGGGGCCCTAGGCAACTGCCTAGTTTTGCCTAATGGTAAGTCCGCCCCTGGATTGAGCCAAGAAGCATCTCAGACGGCTTCAATACACATATGAACTATTTAATGTGATCACAGCTAATTGCAACTGTTGATCTGATCAATGAGTGCTAACCAAAGTCCTCTCCATAGGAAATGTCTAAGGAACATTCTTCTTTTGAGAAGAATATTTCTACATGAATTAGTGATACATTGTTCAGTGCATAAAACGAAATGTGTTTAAATCACTCTCTTCAGTAAGTCGCTATAAAGAGCAATGTAATCTAAATTGATTTAAAATAATGCTTTTATTAAACATGTTACAGATCTTAGGATATATTGAATTAACCTACAAATTCCTTCTTTACTACTCAGGAACAAATATGTAAACAACAAATGTGTAAAAGTAATATGTCATTAGAATTAATAAACACTGTTTATTAATTCTTGTTAAAAGATAAAATTGATGATAATGTTTAGTCTTACAAAGAGTGGATGAGCAAGCGTTTTATTTGATATAATAAAATCTGTAAATCTACCTGAGGGGCCGTCCTAACATTCGAATTCCCCAAAACGGATTTTTCATTGGCTAAGAGCCCATGATAGTCACGC
Source organism: Pachypanchax playfairii (assembly GCA_006937955.1). Lineage (NCBI taxonomy): Eukaryota > Metazoa > Chordata > Actinopteri > Cyprinodontiformes > Aplocheilidae > Pachypanchax > Pachypanchax playfairii. Next base: position 242,359 of record SSNP01000141.1, read on the forward strand.
CTAGAGGCGGGGAGAAGAGTCTATAATTGACACTTCTCAAGGACTTTTGCCTCACTTTTACTTTTTGACTTTTTACTCACTTTTCACTTCTTTTTATTCTTTTTTTTCACGTTTACTTTGTTCACTTTACTTCTTCCTCCGTTTCATTTTTATCATTTTTACCTCGTTTTGCGAGTTTAAAACCTTTTTCTTGATTTTGTTTTAACAAACTCCTCGTTTATTTGACACTTAAGCTTTCGTTTTAACGCGCGATTTTCTTGATCTTCAAGGCTCATTTTTCTTTAAATTCGACACACGTTCAAACACGCAAAGTATTTTGTTTGAATAGTTTAATGGAGGAAGAAACTACAGATCCCAGAATTCCTTCCGTGGGCCTTGGACACGTGATGATCACTTCAGTGACCTGATTCTTACGAAGCAGACGGCATCAAACCCCAGGAAAAGTTCCGACTTTCGGAGAAGAGCCTCTTCGAAATAGACGGACCTCTCTGGAACTAAAAGGAGCGAAATTCTCCGCCGTGCTGCAAAGAACTAAGAGATCGATTTCATTTAATCCATGACAAAGGATTGAAAACAGCTGTGTTGGTGTCTCAGTGGCCCGGAACTGAAATCTATGCCTCCATGTTTTCTTCTTTTCCTTCACTCCAAACTTACAATTTTCCTTAAATTAAAAATTATCTTCCGTGTTAAAAGAGCATTTTCCGTTTCCTCACCCACTCTTACTAGTGTTTAAGATTCTTGAACGTTAGAAAGTCCACTTATTCTGGAAACATACTAAGTCTGACGTAATTTCCTGTCCGTAGCATCGTTAATTCCATTAAATGTTTTAGCTGTTTATTTGTCTGTCTTCCTTGTTGTTCAATAAATATTCACCTTAATTTTAATTGGCCGATTCAGTGAGTTTTTATGTGTGATTTGAGTCACTATCTGGACGGACATGCGACTTCATATTATGAGACTGAAATAATCTGATTAAATATTCTAATATTTAATTCCTTCGAAAGAAGGTGGTGCCCCGAATAACACGTATTGAAGAGGCAAACTTTCATAATACGTGTTCCCCTACATTGTAAAGGTAGTGCATGCAAAATCTCATTTGATTAGGTTTATATTTATGCATTTACTGCTTTTAGAGACAATTCAAATCACATTTTTGTTTTGGGCATTTTATTAGATGTCCATGACATGGGTCTTCAGCTTCAGTCCCCAAGGGCTAGTATCCTGTAGGTTTTAGATGTTTCTCTGTTTCAACACAAGTGAATTAAAATATTGAGTCATTAAAAGACTTGTGCAGAACTTGCTGACATGCTGAAGAGGTAAACCAGTCATTTGAATCACACGTGTTGGAGCTAGAAAATATGCAGGATAGTGGCTTTCAAGGACTAGAACTTGGAACTTGTTATAATAAACGCAGAACAGACCCCTTTCCAAAAAAATCCAGCAAAACTACTGTAAATGTAAGAAAAAGAGTTTATAATAAGTATGTAAATATATTTGCAGGAATACCTAGGCACTGATATGGAGCAAAGAAGAAAGGTGAGTCTACCATAAGTTATAAGCAGAAGATGCTTCTGTAATTTCTGACAGTAGGTGCTCGAACTCAAATGCATCAAACAAAACAAAAGTTTAACATATTTTATATAATAAATGTGTCGGACAGGAGGACTTCCAGCAGGCTGGAACTCAGCTGGTCTCTCTAGACTTCTCTCTCCACAGGGTAGCAGCAAAGTGCAGAGGATCAGCCACTGACTTTGCCGGATCATGGAAGTCCAAATAGGTGAGCAACTGGACCAAGGAAGGACTCCAAGCCCAAGTGAGGAGTTTTGTAGATACTGTAGGAGCAATGGTTCTCACAGGGAAAACAGCAGGGAGAGCAATAGCAGCCATAGCAAGTGATGCTGACTTCAGAGCTATGTGACTAGGCTTCAGGTAAGTAATACAGTCCAAGTACATACACCAGAAATCCAATACAATTTATCCAGGCAGACTGATCCAATCCACAATCTAACTCTAATCCAAATGACAAAAGCAATGGTCATTTACAGGTGCTAAAGGGAAACAGACAGGCAGGGATAAGGCTGAGGAATATGTCTGGGCACAGATTAAAGGTTGAGATCCAGGTAGGCTGACATCCAGTAGAGGATCAGAGAGGGGTGAGGGAAAAGGTGAACTCAAGGACATTTCAGGTCAGAGTAATTCAACTAACTGGCAATGTGTGTTGGTTCTTACTCTGCTTATAAGGCGGCAGAGATAGGTGAACAGAATGACAGGCTCAGTGAAGACAAGGTGAGAACAATTACTAATTGCATCCAGATGAATAAAGGTGAGTAAAAACATTGTGCGTGAACATGAAAGCAGCTAGAGGAGAGGGGACCAGACTGACTGAAGAGTGTAATTTTCCACTGGGGATATTCAGAAAATGCAGGATTACCCAGGGTCATTGAATCATTTTCTGTTTGCAGGAGTTGTTTTTATCAAGGATGCAGGGGAACCAGGAGCATGTCCTCATTGTGGGTCTTCATCACAGTTCAAAATCTTCCTCATCAAATTTGTTATACTGTGGTACTAGTTTTCACTTCTTTTCACCTGCAGCAGCTTAAAAACCACCATGGGCGGGCAGGCGGTGTCGTCTAACAGAAGGGAGATTGCCTTTCATTCGTAGGACCACAGATTTGATCCGCGTTGCCGGCAGGCCACTTGGGCAGGATAATGCACCCACCGCTTCCCTCTGAAAGCCGTATTCCATCGGGAAGGAGGTTGTCCTCTGATCAGAAGACCAGAGCTCAATCCCGAGTCCTGGTAGAGGCTACATGTTGAAGTATCCTTGGGCAAGGTACTGAATCCAGCATGTGCCCCCAGGAACCATGCAAAATGACTGCCCTCTGCTCCTCACCTCATGGTGAGGATAGATGAAATGCAGAGCTGAATTTCCCCAAGAAGGATTAATAAAATATTATTATTATGAGGCACTGCTTTAAAAGTCAGAGAAGTAAAGCAGTTTATTGTTTATTATTGTGATGAGTTTGGCAGATACAGTAATTACTAGTAATGCACCAATACCAATACTGATATCGGGGCCAATAGCATTCTAATGTACTGGTATTGGTATCGGTTAGTTAACAGATACCTTGAACCATTACTTAAAACGTGGAAACTGCCATGAACTGCCTTCTTCTTCCGCCTCTCGTTGTGAACAGACGCTTTCCAGCTGCTCCCTTATCTTTGTCCTCCCCCACTGTTCCTGCTTCTCGTCTCGTCTCTGTGTTTCTCTGTACTGGCTGCTGCAAATTGAAAATTAGAAAATGGATCTGGTTTCGTGGTCACTCAACGCATTGGACAAAGTTTTCTCAAACTTAAGGCTGAAAAAGGGGGAGCCGTCATGCCCGGAGTCGACCCTCCCGGCTGGGTTTACCATGGATTCCTGGGGCGAGTGGAAGATGGTATGCCTGTCTGTTCTGGCTGTCGAAGATGTGGAGGATGTCTACATATTTGGATTATAGATCGTGGGGTACCTGCTGATCGGCGCTGGTGGTTACCTGATGTATCTACAAATTCTAAAGTTATGGATGTTATGGGCTGGATCTGGCAACACTTGGACTAAAAGATTCGGAGATCAGGATCGCAAACTGGATGCGGTCTCGGAGCAGTACCGCGACCAGCTGGCTGTGATTCTCGAACGGGACAGGGAATGCCAGGTTCGAGACAGCAAGCTGGCTGACGGGGTGCTGGAGCTGAATCGTAAACTGGGTGCGCTGCTGGATCTCACTGGAAGGATTGGTGCCACCTTGGAGAAGTTGCAGTTTCGGCTCGGAGTGGAGAAGTGATTGATTGATTATTGGTACTATGCAATTTGGCCCTAATTCGAATTATTCGGACTTTTTTCCACAATAGTGCACCATATGGACAATGAGAAGCTGTTGCAATTCTTCAGCTTCGACTTAATCTCTGTTATCTCATTTCGGCTGGCCTCAAGGCCAAAACACTGAATTCCTCCTGGAACAGTAAGCACCGAGACACACATCCCCCCTCCTTATCCGTGTCCACCGGGCGCCAAAGACTGTGGAAGACATAACATCTGCGTTGTCCCAGAGACGGTGTCCTTGATAACTCTCTGCACACAACCACATACACTGATTACATTCACATCCTCAAGAAAGTTCTCAACATGTCTCGTGAACATCCCCCCCCCGCTGGAGGTTTTTATTGCTTATATCAAGCGCCCCCTCTTGATGGGGCACTGGGTGTAGGGAACCTTTTTTTCTCCTCCCTCTGACCTTACGTGGTCTTATTCATCTTTTTTTTTTCCTAACACACAGGCTGATGCGTGCTTATGTATATGTATGTATGTATTTGTATGTATTCTCCTGTGTGATCTTGCTGGCCTGATCGAAGTGCGCTGGGTATACCGGCAGCCTGGAGAGTGAAGGTCAAGCTGTTCTCATGTCTCCTTGAATTTCCCCTTCTGGGATAAATAAAGTATTTTCATTCATTCATTCATTTAGTAAAGGCCAGACTCATACGCTGAAACCCAGACCACAATGTGTTAGAAAAAAGGGTTTATTTACAGGGGAAAGGGGTACAAACAATGGCACTGAATATGCAATGATGAAGATCTGGAACAGAAGGGAGAAACAGGTTAGGATCAGTCAAGAACTGTGGAGGGAGATACTGCAAGATGAGTGGGGCTCAAGTGATCCAGAATCCAGATCGGTATTGAGGGAGGAGCGGAGCTGGAGCGAGCAGAACAAAGGAGCACAGGGAAACTTAAGGTCCGGTGGCGGGCGAGGTGATGAGTGAGCAGGCAGGGCTTGTGATGGTACAGAATCCAGGAGGGATGATGATGATGATGCAAAAAGGTTCCAGCAGGCACAGGTTCAGATAATCCAATGAGAGACAGTGGCGTGATGTTCAGTGAATCCAAAAAGCACAACAACCTTCAAGGTGAAGGAAAACATACACAATCTTTAACACTATACTTTTTATACTAATACTATGACGACACTAACTATGATGGCACAGATGCCCAAGATCAACGATCTGGCATCGAGTTGTGGCCAAGCCCTGTCTTTTAAGCAGTCCAGAAGAGTGAAGATGATCGACTACAGCTGTGCCTGCTGGCAGTCCAAGGTAATCAGTCCTGATGCCTGCCACCTGGTGACCTGAGGGAAAGCAGAGCAGTAGGAAACAAAATACCAGAAAGGAGGGGGAGAGAGCTAGGAGAAACCAGAAAGGAAGAAGATATAAAATGAACCAAAACAAAAACACAAGCTTGCTCCAGACTCCTGACAGAAACTTTGTAATAATTTCACAGAAAATGTTTATTTTTCACCTGAAATTTTGATGTATCGGCATTGGTACTCTGTATTGTATCCGTTTGAAAAAGTGGTATCATTGCATCCCTAGTAATTACTGTGTGTTGTTGGCTTTCAGTGCAACTGTTGCTTAAAAAGCTTTCAAATCTACCACAATGTGAAAATTTCCTCCAACAACACTTGATATACTGGCTGGCCAAATAAACATAATAATAATAATAATAATCACATCCCAAAGATTCTCTATGGTGTTCAGGTCTGGACTCTGTGGGGTCCATGTGTGAAAATGATGTCTTGTGCTCCCTGAGCTCTTTCACAATTTGAGCCCCATGAATCCTGCATTGTCATCTTGCAATATGCACATGTCATCAGGAAAGAAAAAATCTATTGATGGAACAACCTGGTCATTCAGTATTCAGATTTCAAGTGACCTAATTCATGGAACACATATTGTGGCTGAACCTGGACCTGACCAACTGCAACAACCCCAGATCATAATACTGCCCCCACAGGCTAGTACAGTAGACACAAGGCATGATAGGTGCATCACTTTCAGGTGAAGATCTGTGCGGGAGAGTTGGTGCAGGTTGATCATATACACCTGACCCTGATCAAACTCATCAGGCTGTGGGAGCTATAAAAGAAGAGAGTCAACTCTCATTCAGTGCCTGGTTGTTAACCTTACCGGTAATAAACAAGGCCACCTTCCAGAGTTTATAGTGTTTTGAACTGTTTAATGTTTTCCTGCATTTCTCACTGATTATTTCTGCGTGTCTCATCAGGATTATCCAAGCTGCTCCCACACTCAGCATTTCCTCGAGGATTCAAAAGTTCCAACCCCAATTCCCCGAGTCCATCTGATCAGCGTCTCCTACCTGCCCATTGTCTTGCACCTCTGCTCACTCCACTGGACACGTGCCAACCACACCAACTACTGCGCTCCAGAGAATCTAACATTCCTCCCCAAGTCTCCAGCCTCCTTCGCCTCAGTGAGTCATTCTATCACCCACTCTCTATCTACCTCCAAGATCCAGCCAGTCACTAACCTCTGCTGTCCCCTTACAGATCCCGGATCCCGCCCGCAGTTCCCGATTGTTAATTTATATTGGCTGTAAATAAATTATTCACTTTAACCTGAATCTATTCATGAGTCTGATGTAGGTCCAACAGTGTTCAGTGTTTAGTTTGTGAATCAAGCTGCCAGCGAGCTGCCATTTAAAATACTAAAAAACAATTCATCAATACAGATGTTACCTAAAGATACATTGAAGAATATCTACTGTATCATCTGCAGCTCATATCTTCTTTTGAGACTGATGATAATCTTGATAATGAGAATTTTGACTGATGAGTGGACAGGCATGACCAGTATTAATGATTTATGTAAAAAGAATGTTACTGTTGTTTATATTCTCATACTCTGTTGATAAAAGCAAAATGTGAAGGTGATCCATTTTCTTCAGAATTCAAGTGGCCACAAAGACATTGTTTGACTATTACTGTAGTTTAAAAGTATTTATTTGCAAGTGATCCAAAAAAAAACAAAAGACAATTTTTAAGCATTCCAAACATAGACAGGAAAAATAGATGTTTAAAGTAAATATAAAGCACAAACTTGTCAACATATATGATATTCAGACACATTTAGCACAGTCGAATGAAGATGGCTGATTGGGACCTGCAGAGGATGGATGATGCCTTTGATCCAGCTGTGCCATCTCATGGTTCTGGTCTCTTCAGGTAACCAATCTACCTCCAACTCTTTTTTTGGCTCACCAATCCCATTTTGGGATTACATTATAAAATTTGTGCATAGGATTATTTTGTTTTTGTAGTTAATGTATTTAGTTATTTTTCTTGTTGATTTTCTGTATGTCTCTGTTCTCTCTGTCCTCTGTGTGTATGCCCATTAATTCCCACAGTTCTACTTTCTCCAGTTCACCTGCTCCCCTCCTGGTAAACACCCCAGCTATGTACTCTCAGTAATTACCTCTCTCTGAGTATTGATTCCCCAGTCACTGTTAAATTTTGTCAGATCAAATGTATTTATTTTTTTCATTTATTAATCCCTCGTGGGGAAATTCGACTCTGCATTATATCTATACTCACTGTGAGTTGAGGAGCAGAGGGCTGCAATCTTGTACAGTGCCTGGGGGGGCAGTTACGGGGTTCAGTATCTTGCCCAAGGATACTTCAACACGTAGTCTCTGCCAGGACACGGGATCAAGCTTCGGTCTGCTGATCGGATGATGACCTCCTTCCTGATAGACTACGGCAGTGGTGAGTTCAGTATCTTGCCCAAGGATACTTCGACGTAGCTTGCCGGCACCGGGGATCGAACCCACGGTCCTTTGAACCCATCAAATTAAATCAAACTTTATAAAGTATTATTTTAAAAAAGTGTAATAAAAAGTAAAAGTATAAAAAAAGCATTATAAAATATTAATAGAGCGGTTTTCATGCAAAACATGTTAGTTCGAAGTGCTTTACAGAATAAGAAAAAATATGTTTTAAAAAGTGAAAAAATATAACCCCATACACTCCCCCCACCCACACACACCAGAATAGACATGTTCATAGATGCCACCGTTTACATTCCCTGTTTGTTCTGCTCCTAGGTCCTCATTAGTATGTTTTTGTTTTCATGCCTTCTATTTAGTTCCTGAGCCTGCCTGCAGCAGATTTTTTGTTATTCTTTGATAAACTCTGGGAATCCTCCGGATTCAAGGTGACCTTAGAAAACATTCAAATGGTTACAACTATGTGAATTTTACAGATACTAAGCCAGCATTTCATATAGCAGTAGCTGAGAGCCTACACATACTTTCAGTACTATGAGATTGAGTAAAATCTTGATGTAAAAGCCTATTTTCTTGCAGACATTTGAACTTGAAAGAAGCACAGGTGTGTTTATAAGGGCCTTTATTGAAATCAGCCTTTATTTGTTCCAAAACTCAGCTTCTTATTCTGCATTCTGGACCGCATACCTCACGTTCCTCTTTTTACAACCATCGTAACCATATGAATAATCCTCCAGTTTTAAATTCCCTTAACAGCAGAGACCTTTTGGGCAAAGAAAATAAAACAAACAAAAAACATAATCAAAAAATAATCTAATTTAATCAGTAATATTTTCATATAACTGTACATGTATAAATTCACTGGGCAATTTTAAAACATGAATAATCATGGGTGAAATTGTTTAGCTTGGTTTGTTGTGAGAGAGGTTTTTCAGCTCTGAAGTTTGTACAGAACAAACAGTGAAACCTCGAGATGCAGAAAAAGGAACATTAGTGTAACCCTCCTTTCAACTGTTTCAAAAACATGATTGTGATAGTGCAGTTTGATCAAATGTATCTGATTTTATGAGAAACAGTACCCCCCTGGCCCTATAGGTTTACAATCCAATAAAGTGAGTAAGAAGTAGCCTGCATTAAACTTTCTTTCTTGTGTATTTTTTTTTTCCACTTTAACGTTTTACTTTACTGGAAGCAACTCATTTAACAGCAATGTGTTCTCAAGCGTGCATATTTCTGTTTACCTCGAGCCCTGATAAAACACAGGAAAGGAGAAGTGAAAATAAGACATTTTATTTATAAATAATGCTGTTGAGCATATCAACGTCCGGAATCATTAATATGGTACTTCTACAGAAAGGAGAATGATGTTGGGGAAGAACATTGTTGCATACTATACTATATTTATACAGAAAAAAAGAGATCAGTAGCCTGAGAAATAGATGTGATAATGTGATTGCAGAGACGAATGTCTACAAAAAATTTTAGTTCAAGTAAAAAAGATGAGCTTGAGAAAAGCGTTGGTGTATAGATGTATGAAATCCCCATGAACTGTTAAAACCCCCATGTTCATTGTGGCAATACATTTGTTTGATTAACCTAGACTGTATGGTTTTAATGTTTAATCTGCATGTTAAACCAGTTTGACTTACAAATATATGTTTTTACTGCATTTATCTTTTTCCTGAATGTGATTTGTTTTTATAAATGAACATGATGTCATGTATCTGTTTTTGGATTACTTTTTTAGCAGTAGTTGAGAAAAGGAGTCTCTGCATTCACTTCCCATAGAGAGGGGTGTAGGGCACTTCAAAAGTTGAAAATTAGCCCATATGGGAGCAAACTCATTTTAGAACTCATCTGCAAATACATGCCTCTGAAAAATAGTTTATTATTCTGACTGTGTTAAAAGGAAACTGTAACCATTTAGAGTGGCATATTTACTAGAGGTGTGCATCTCTACCTGCCTCACGATTCGATCCGATTCCGATTATCTGCCTAAAGATTCGTTTTAATTCTGCAATACATCACGATTCTTCACACTCAATTTTTCAATAACTTACTAGAAGCAGTCGGATATTGTTTTGAATTCTTTTTTATTACGGTATACCTGACAAAACATAAACTCACTGAAGTGAACGACCATTTTTAAAGTGTGCTGCCTATTACTTAAATAAAAAAAATGTATGTATAAAAAATACAATTTTCAGTACAGCAGCTATAAGACAGGATTCTACATTTCACATGTAGTATACCAAAACAAATAGCATAGGCTTAGCCTGTCTATTTAAAAGTGCAAATATTCAAATAAAACAATTCCTTGTTTTTCATTCAAAGTGTGCTTTAAACATTTTTAGCAGCTTAAAGACAAGGACACTTGAGAACCTGGATTGAGTGGGAATCACGATTATGTCACATGCTGCATCGATGCAGAATCGTGCACGGCCGAATCGCGATGCATCTTAGAATCGATAATTTTTCCCACCTCTAATATTTACACACATGTTACAAGTTTTATTGAAAACAGGAAAGAAGGTTCAATATTTTTTTCCTTTAACAGCTTCTGGTTTGCAGGTTTTGTCATGACCTCTATGATTTTTCTGACCCACATGCAGACCCACACACGGACTTGCAGCTCAGGTGAAAAAGTGAAAGGTTTATTTACAATATATATACAGTGATAGTGGGAATGTGCAAGGTGACTCAGGTTCTGTGGAGGATATGAGAGGTTAGTGACTGTCATAGAACACGGGAGAATCTGATATGCACTGGGGTTGAGACTCACGGAGAACGAGGAGGGTGAAGGCTTGAGGAGAAGGAGAGGGTGTCGAGTGAGCGGGTGTTGGAGAGCGGGCAGGCAGGGTGGAGGAGCTCAAGAACCAGGCTGATGTGAGAGGGTTTGACTCGGGAGGGATCTTACCAAAGGGAGCACAGGAACACAGACTCAGGAGAATCATCACACAGGAACACAGGGAGCGTCCAGATGTAGATCCTGGAGAGAAAGAGGTTGCTCATGAAAATACACTAGAAAATATCTGTAAACGTTACCAATAGGAACCTCGGAAAGGTGGCTCTAAACAGTTACCAGTTAGGTCAGGGGTCGGGAACCTTTTTGACTGAGAGAGCCAAAAAACCCACATATTTTAAAATGTAATCCTAAAACAGCCATATATTTAATACTGAAAAAATGGAAAAGGAAGACCGCCGATTTTAGAGTATAATAAGACTCTGATTTTATTTTTATAACAACATTGATAGAACAAATCATTCATAAGAAAAGTTCTTACTATTAATGCGACTTCTGGTGCTGCATGGTTTTGCTGATCGCTTTGTAGTCTGGCTGATACGTGGTGAGGTTCAGCTTCATGCGTTCAGGCGTTTAGGCTTCCATCTGTTAAACGTGAACGCAGGTTGGTCTTTATGTGTTTTAGGTGTGAGAACGACTGCTCGCACGCGTACGTAGATCCAAACATGATCAATACAGCAAGACTCACGCGCTGCAGTGTTTGATATGTGACGGGGAGTGCGTTCCAAGTTTTGACAATCAGCTGGTCTGCGGGTTGAAGTTTTTTCATCTCTGTCCATTTGTGTTCTCTTGCCAGCTGTGCTTGCTCTCGTGCAAGTTTTTCCAATTCTTCATACAGTGACTTGAATTTTTTCACCCACATGTCTGAAGCCTTCAGATCAGCAACCTCTATCTCAAAATCTCTGATAGAGACACAGGGGATGGAACTCAGGTTAACTTTGTCCACTGCACACTCATGCGGATGAGTGATGAACTTAAAAAGACTGGTGTGGTCACAAAATTCCCCAAAGCGTGCTTTGAATGACTGGAGGAGGTTAGATGTGAAGCCTGCTAGCTGCTGGAGATCAAAATGTTGAGTGGAGTCGTTTGCCGTGCACGCATCTTTAAATTCTCTGTCTTTCAAAGTACAGTAAACGACCTGTTTCAATATCCACAATAAAGATTTCCAGCTTGTTTTCAAATGCAAAAACTGCTTGTTGAAGGGATGACACTGTATTTCCAAGGCCTTGCATTTTCACATTGAGTTGGTTCAGATGTTCAGTTATGTCCACAAGATAATAAAACTTGATGAGCCACTCGGTGTCCGCTAGCTCGGGATGCTCGACATTTTTCATGTGAAGAAAAGTCCGTATTTCACTCAGGCAAGCTGCAAAACGGCTAAGCACCTTCCCTCTTGACAGCCAACGCACATTACTGTGCAAAACCAGACCGGGATAATTATTCTGAACTTCATCGAACAGTGCTTTAAATTGGCGATCATTTAAAGCTCGGGCAACAATAAAGTTTACCACCCAAATGACAAGCGACATCACTTCACCAAGCTGCTTATCACACATTTGCGCACAAAGTGCCTCCTGATGTAGAATGCACTGGAAGCTTAGGATGGGTCTATTTTCCTGTTCACGAAGAAGCGCTACAAATCCTTTGTTTTTTCCCACCATGCACGGAGCGCCATCAGTACACACAGAAATTAGTTTATCCATTGGTAGATTTTTTTTCTTTAGCAAACTCCATGAAAGACTTGAATAAATCCTCCCCTCTCGTTGTCCCTTTCATGGGCAAAACGGCAAGACTTTCCTCCCGTAGCGTGTCACCTGTCACGTACCGTGCAATAATACTGAACTGGGATAAGTGACTTGGATGTATGCTGATGGAGGCTGACAGAAGCTTGTGGCAGAATGTGAATGAGAATTAATGATTGGGAACTGCATTTGTGAGTGAGAGGCTGTTTAGCTTAGACACTGAGCTACTGGAGAGATTGTGGTCTGGGTTACCATCCTCTGTAATGTCAGACAATGGTGAGTTATGATTGATTTAAAGTGCTTTAACCACTTTGTTGCAGCTCATGAAAAACTCTTGTAGCGAGGTTCCTTGAGCATAGGGTTGGCAATTGTCCCTTGAAAAACGGAATCGTCCAATATTTAGAAACAAAAGTACGCGTCCTGAATTGAGTTGAAACAGGACGCACTTTGTCCCGTATTTCCGTGAGAATCAAAATCAGTCTGTAAATTGTCAATGGAATTAACGCTTTGTACGAAAACTTATGGTAAACTTATTCCCAGGCTCTTTCCTGCTCTGTGACCTCTGTGGGCTGACAGCACACTTACATACGAGTATGACAATACAAAATCCCACTTATCTTATTGGTCAAGGTGCGGTTGCCTTAAAGAAGCTGCGCCAACACAGAGATGGCAAATAACGTTTTCTTGTCCAGGTAAAAGTAAATAGAACACTGCAAACTTGGCAATTGTCTTAGAACATATGCAGTTCCCGTGCCCGAGGCCTAGGCCAGCGGGCCTTGACAAGGAGCTTCTGACAACTGTGAGTTATGATTGATTTTGTTTGATTTTAGGTACTGAAATTAATACTCACTTTGAGGTTGTTTACTGTGCAGATACAGTATGTTAGCTCTCAGCTAGCTTTGCCAATTATCACTCTCATTAAATAATTGTAGGAGAGGGGCGGGGTGGTTTTGCATCAGCATTAGACTGCAGTGTCCAAATATGACACATCTGGCTGGTTTGACGTCAAGACGGGGGAGAAATTAAAATCTTGTGTTTGAGTGCATGTGCTAGGTGTGCCATACATCCTGCTTCAAGACGGACAGCCTAGAATTTAAAAGAATTGCCTACCTACCTGCACACCCTTAAGACGGACACCCATTTGTCTTCCATTTGACCGGCCGCACAGCTCTCCTCTCCTGCAATGGGGTTTAGAAGCTGGGCGTTATGCAGCAGCATTAATCAAACACCTGTGGTGTTTTCAAGGAACATTTGAAATAACGTAGAATATAAAGCTTATTACTAAAACACGGACAATAATACTATAAGCCATAAACCAATTTATTGGCAGCTGGCAAGCAACATTTGCTGCATACTAAATACTAAATATGTCCTACTTATTTTTACACAAAAGTACTGAAAATAAACAAAAAAAACTATATTCTCTATTAATTTTGTCCCCTTAAGATATTGATTTTCTAGGGAGAATCCACAATTCAGAACTCCTCCCAAAAATCTCCTGAATTCCTCCCGATTTTCATCAATATTGCAAAACCGTCTATATCCAGTTGGCTAACACACCTCGGAGTTAGTGCCCCCAGCCCCACCCCACCCCCTGAACATAGCTAGTTCAGGACAAGCTTACAAAAAGGAACTGAGACTGCTTGCACTGCATCACTTCTCAGAAATATCAGTGGACTCAAATAAGTCAACACCCATAATATCACACCGAAATAAATTAGTACTTGTTATTTTTTTCTGGTAGAGAATGTGCATGTGTAAATGACAAATGTAGCACATTTTTTACAGCATTGTAAATGACAACAAACCAAAATTTCCCTTTGAAACGAAAAAAATCTTTTATGTTCACACCAGTTCAAGCAATCTGCTATTTTATTATTTGAATTTAGTTTATGATTATCAGACGTTAGAGTTATCTGACCTAAGGTTTTAAAAAGTACAAAATTTAAATGATTTGATGTATTATAATTTTTGTTCATTTTTTTGTAGTAGGCCGTATAAGATCCACATTATGATTAAACCTCAAGATTCACATAAAAAAACTGACCTTCAAAGACCCAGAGAACAGTTGTTAAAAACATCTTGAGCAAAAGACAACAAGTTTGATTTGTTGTTTGATGTCAACCCTACTCAAGATGGCTGTCACAGCTGATCAGCTTTTGCAAACACAAAAATGTCTCGATGTAAATTTTAGAAAGATTTTGGGAAATCTTACATGAGATTGTGCAAATTATTTTAGATTTGGTATAAATGGTTATAACTTCACTTTTTTTCAATTTTGCATTATCCTAATTTAAAACTTTGCCCTTGATTAATATGCAATGTGGGTGTTTCTGTCTGAAGACGCAAAATATTGGGATGAGAACACGCAAATGAGTGGGCGTTCCAGGCGCAGTGTGATTTATCAAACCTGAAAATGTTTGCGGCTTGTAATTTTGCGATATATTTACCACTTTTGAAACGCATATCTTAACTTGATGTAAAAATGACTGTCGTGATTGTTGCGAGGAGAAGATGCAGACAGACACTGCATTCCAGCACACTGTGGCATCTAGTGCTGCGTTTCCCAGGGTGGATTGTCTATCGTGTGTCAAGGTTTTGAATGCAGTGTTACGTGAGCAAAAACATTAATTTTCCAAACACTTGTGATGCAAACGTTGTGGCAAATTATCCAGGCTCATGATTCTTTCCTTCTGATGAATAGCGTTATATTCACGAGGTTGAGAGATGGTGAATATGGAGATGACAGGATCTTGGTTTGTGTGTTATGTTATTCGTGCTCTGTAAATATCATAATGCACATTTATGGACCTAATAGCAGCTCATGATCTATTCCTAAGGCGCAGACCCCCTTCCCCCCCTCCCTCCACCTGTGCTCAACCCGACTACTAAGGGGGAACATCGATTATAATCTGGCCCACATACTTGCTAGAAACATTGTGGAGCATCCTGAAAAGCAGGTGTTGTTGTTTGGACAGCTCATATTTAAAGCTCCAATGGCTCAAATTTCATTTACCGATTGCGCCTTTCCAAGTTTCTTCCTGTAAGAAAATAGCGCTGTCAAATCCTCATTTAAATATTGCTGTTTGTGCCGGTTAACAACTGCACAATCTTAGTAGATCACCCGCAAATCAGGAACACGCAATTTTGGACTCTTTACTTGGAATGTTGATAAATCAGGCCTATAGTGTCACTTTGGTTATTGTCATGCAGTGATAATAATATTTTATGTTAGATTGGTGTGTGTTCCTGTCTGTCACTCACTCCCTCACCCTGTCCTGTCCATTAGTCTGTCACCTGTCTGTTCGGCAATCACACTCACTCCCCTCACCTGTGTTTCTCCCTTTTTTATATCCTTCTGGGTCACTGTGTGATTGCCAGTGCTTTGATGTATTTTGGGCCTATACACCCATGCCTTAGATTACTGTTTATGTTTACCCAGTATATCTGTCTGTTTTCCGGGATCCTGGACTGTTTTTTGATGCTGCCTCTGCCTGCCCCTTGTTGGATTTGTTCCTTATGCTTTTGGATTACCAGGCTTCAATGGGTTTGTTGGATTTGGACTCTGTCTCTGCCTGCTCCCTCAGTCTGCTCCCTCAGTCTGCTAGGAAGTGCCATTCACATAATGAAACTGTTTATCCTGTGTGACTCTGGCTTCATTCCAGCTCATCTTCATCATACTACAATTATTATTATGACATTATTCAAAACAGAACGTTGCCTCTCTCTTCATCTGGGAGAATTGAACTCAGCCAAACCCACTCCTGACACTACCACCACTTTGCAGTTACTGATCTCCTTCAGATTACATCATCTACACAAGATGTATTCAACCTGTGTGTTCCTACCTTTACTCTAATAAGTGACTCTATTCTGAAAGAAAGTATTCACTACAGCCATTTCCATCATTTTTGCAAAGTCTACCAGCATCTGTCCTTCTGCATTCCTGTTCTGGATACAAAACCTTCACACCACTTCATCATCACCTGTTACCTAAACCAACATGTCCACTGAAGTCTGCTCCAATCACCACTCTCTCACCTCTGGAGATACTCTGCATCACTTCATCTAACTCACTCCTGAATTTCTCATTCTTTTGCAACTCATATCCTACCTGTGGGACATGCCCACTGACAACATTAAATAAAACACCTTCAGTTTCCAGCTTTATACTTATCACTCTATCTGAGATTCTTTTTTACCTCCAGAATAGTCTTAGCAAAGTTCTCTTTCAAGATAATACCTATTCCATTCTTCTTCCTATCAGCACCATTATACAGCTTAAATCCTTCTCCTAGGCTCCTGGTCTTGCTATCTTTCCATCTGCTCTCTTGGACACAGAATATCCACCTTCCTCCTCTGCACCATGTCAATCAACTCTGTAGCTTTTTTATGTTATAGCCCCTAAAGTCCCTATTTTCAGTCCTAGACTCTAGACTTTTCTTTTCTCTCTTTGTCTGTGAACACACCTTCCTCATCTCCTCCTTCGACCCACAGTAGCCCAGTTTCCATAAGCACCCTGCAGGTTAACAGCACTGGTGGTGGTCATTGTTAACCCAATCTGGTTTTTCATTTGGCATACGTTTTACTTCTAATGCCCTTCCTGATACAACCCTTTGCATTTACAGTGGGGCAAAAAAGTATTTAGTCAGCCACCAATTGTGTAAGTTCTCCCACTTAAAAAGATCAGAGAGGCCTGTAATTTTCATCATAGGTATACCTCAACTATGAGAGACAAAATGAGGAAAAAAAATCCAGAAAATCACATTGTCTGATTTTTAAAGAATTTATTTGCAAATCATGGTGGAAAATAAGTATTTGGTCACCTACAAACAAGTAAGATTTCTGGCTTTCACAGACCTGTAACTTCTTTAAGAGGCTCCTCGGTCCTCCACTCGTTACCTGTATTAATGGCACCTGTGTGAACTCGTTATCAGTATAAAAGACACCTGTCCACAACCTCAAACAGTCACGCTCCAAAATCCACTATGGCCAAGACCAAAGAGCTGTCAAAGGACACCAGAAACAAAATTGTAGACCTTCACCAGGCTGGGAAGACTGAATCTGCAATAGGTAAGCAGCTTGGTGTGAAGAAATCAACTGTGGGAGCAATTATTAGAAAATGGAAGACATACAAGACCACTGATAATCTCCCTCGATCTGGGGCTCCACGCAAGATCTCACCCCGTGGGGTCAAAATGATCACAAGAACGGTGAGCAAAAATCCCAGAACCACACGGAGGGACCTAGTGAATGACCTGCAGAGAGCTGGGACCAAAGTAACAAAGGCTACCATCAGTAACACACTACGCCGCCAGGGACTCAAATCCTGCAGTGCCAGACGTGTCCCCCTGCTGAAGCCAGGACACGTCCAGGCCCGTCTGCGGTTTGCTAGAGAGCATTTGGATGATCCAGAAGAGGATTGGGAGAACATCATATGGTCAGATGAAACCAAAATAGAACTTTTTGGTAGAAACTCAACTTGTCGTGTTTGGAGGGGAAAGAATGCTGAGTTGGATCCAAAGAACACCATACCTACTGTAAAGCATGGGGGTGGAAACATCATGCTTTGGGGCTGTTTTTCTGCAAGGGGACCAGGACGACTGATCCGTGTAAAGGAAAGAATGAATGGGGCCATGTATCGTAAGATTTTGAGTGAAAACCTCCTTCCATCAGCAAGGGCATTGAAAATGAGACGTGGCTGGGTCTTTCAGCATGACAATGATCCCAAACACACCGCCCGGGCAACGAAGGAGTGACTTCGTAAGAAGCATTTCAAGGTCCTGGAGTGGCCTAGCCAGTCTCCAGATCTCAACCCCATAGAAAATCTCTGGAGGGAGTTGAAAGTCCGTGTTGCCCAGCGTCAGCCCCAAAACATCACTGCTCTAGAGGAGATCTGCATGGAGGAATGGGCCAAAATACCAGCAACAGTGTGTGAAAACCTTGTGAAGACTTACAGAAAACGTTTGACCTCTGTCATTGCCAACAAAGGCTATATAACAAAGTATTGAGATTAACTTTTGTTATTGACCAAATACTTATTTTCCACCATAATTTGCAAATAAATTCTTTAAAAATCAGACAATGTGATTTTCTGGATTTTTTTCCCTCATTTTGTCTCTCATAGTTGAGGTATACCTATGATGAAAATTACAGGCCTCTCTGGTCTTTTTAAGTGGGAGAACTTACACAATTGGTGGCTGACTAAATACTTTTTTGCCCCACTGTATCTGGGCTTGGGACCAGAGTATGGAAGACACTGGCCCATGCCCCCTTTAGGTTGCATTAAATTACTTATTTTTCTCATGGAATAACTATATTTCATCTGTATAAACAGGCTGACATACCAATCAGCCATTTATGGTAGACTATCCTGCTACATGTTTTTCTCATTTGTGTAGTATGCCTAATGTCTATTTGTTTTTAACTACAGTATGTCTATAAGCACAAGGGCAAATGTGAACTCCTTGTGTGTGTAAATTGGCTTAATAAACCTGATTTGGATGTTTTAAAGAGGCCATTTCACACAATTTTCATGACTTTGTGGTCATTTCTGAAATATTAACCTGTAATATGAAATGCTTTTTATCTGTCTATCTTACAGCCCTTTCAATCTGTCTACATGAAGATTCAGCTGGCTTCGGCTCCAACTCATTAATATTCATCATGTGAATTTACTGGACTCAGATTGGTTAACAAACTAGCCTATGAGAGCACGACTTCCTGTTTCTATCCCCGCTGCGCATGGCAACAGCGCACCAAGTCTCTTCCAGTTTGATACGTGTTTATGCTACAGCTTTTAGCCAGCAGCATGCTAGGCGTGGTCTCAGCTGCACGAGCTGATGAATACTAACGAACAAAGGAGTTGTGACGTAATAAATACAGGCTTTTCAAACTCGGGAGAACTTGGGTGTTATCGCCACCTGCGTAGTTTGAGAGATAAAAACTGAAAGAGAAGTTGTTGACCTGTTTTCACAATCAATATGAAGGTAAGAACATCTGTGGAGCTAAAATATTCAACAGAAACCTAAAAAAATGCTTTTAATGGAATGGCCTCTTTAACATGTTTATAATCCTGCACCTGCAAACATTCAAATTCAGCGCTGCCGCTGTCCATACGCAAGGTACGCGGACTGCGTAAGGCCCCAACTACCTAAGGGGGCCCCCAAGTATCGACAGAGCAGGGGGGTTGGCTTATTTGGCTTAAGTACAGGCTGTTTTTTCAGAAGCCCCCTTTGGAGTGTCATATTTTTCATAGATGCCTGACTGATGACTTTATAATACAAAACTACAAAAACTACACACAATATTCGAAGCACATAGCACAAAGTTTTACCCCCTTCCGCTTAATTTTGATACAATTCGGCCCGTGCCACTCAACAGCATGTGAGGGTGGGGGGTGGAGACACGTTGCGCTGCTGTGCAGCAGAGGAGAGGAAAGAGTTGAAATTTGACCAGGTACCAAAGAAAATCCCTCATACTGTACAAATAATGCAAATATTTTCAAAGATTGATGTCACGCTGCTCACTTGACACACATTATGTGTCTTGCTCTTCATATTTTTGCTAGCTCTGCCCGGGCTAATCAACAAATAGCTAAATGAATAGCAGAACAGCAATGCTGTTTTTTTAGCTTACCTGTGGGTTTATTTCATATTTTCAGTTGCTAAGCCCCCATAGTGGGCTTCTTTCAAAGAAAAAAACTCAGCTAAATGTTAAATATATCATGCTTTATATCTCATTCATTATAGTTCTATGCAAAACAAGATAAATTTCATGATAGCAGTATACTCACATTTGTACCCAGATATTTACATTCACTTCAGGAAAAAAAAAAAAAAAACACAAAAACGTTTTGTTATTACTGTTAAGCATCAATTTAGACTAAACTTTTTTTTAGATAAATAAATATTGACAGATCTTTTGAATTAGTTAAATGTCAAAATAAAGAGAGAGAGTTGTCATGTATTTATCACTTTCATCAAAGTCAGGATAATATATTTTTTATTTATTGTATTGTGTCAAAAAAAAACAACTCCAGATGATTCCACTCTGAGTTTAGAAAGCATCTGAGTTCTGGTGACACACACAGAGCCTCTTTCTTTGACATGAGAGAATCAAGAGAAATCAACCAAAACATCTTTGACATGAGAGAATCAAGAGAAATCAACCAAAACATTAGGAGAATAATAATAATAGACCTCCACAAGTGTGGCTCAATTTTATACAATTTGGGTGCAATTTGCAATTAAATACAATAAAGTTCTCTTTATCTTTAAATTTAACAAATACATTTTTTTATATTTATTAATCTAAGAAAAGAAACATTTGGTCTGATTTGATGTTTGATAAAAAAAATGTGTTTGTGTTTTTATCTGAAGTATACGTAAATATCTGGTTTCAACTATATATTTGATGTTTGGCTTGATTGTAAGAATGTAGCATGAGAGAGGAAGAGAGAGTCAGATGGAGAATGAGGACAGAACAGAGAAGGAACAAGATCCAGGTGAGAAAGACACATTGGCCAACTGGGGTGGGGGGCTGGCTAATTGAGCCTAGGGCCCCCAAAAGTCTAGGGGCCCTGTTCAAATTAGTTTGATGGGGGAAAAAAGGAAAAGCAATTTAAAGTTCCCAAAAAAGTACATCAGCTGGTGAGGGCTGAGTGTTATAAGTTACAATGATGACTTTATTTATGGTAGGCCCCCAAAAAAGAAACTTGTACTTTAACAGCCTATTTTGAACTTACCAGAAACATATGGCCCACATAAAAAAATTCTAGGGGCATGACCTAAAAAATTATTTCAGATAGACCTTCTACACACAAAAAAAGATTAACTGAAACTATGTAAATGTTATTTACTTAAAGGGGAAAAAAAGTATCATGCTTACTGTATTTAGACTAAGAATAAACTGCCAGGGCAGTAACTTGCTTTTTGAGAGTTTAGAGTTGGAAGGTAAAATACAGAATTAGTCAGCAAAATTCCCCGTATCATATTAATATTATAAAACACCCGTAATATAACAAAATGATATGATAAACTCTTTGAATAGCTTTATAAAACTCTTACTGGTTTCATTACAGGCCAGAACTTTGCACCAAAGCACCTCACTTGTATACAGGCTCAAGTTCTTTCATCTTTTACTCTGAGCACATAGATTTTACAGATATTCCTCATGAAACCAGAGGATTAGTTGTCTATTACTGAGTCAATAATTATTTAAAACGTCTCTTTCTATTGATAAACCCTGCTGCAACAACATTTCATAGGATTGTTCTTACTCTGAGACAATTTGATACTCCCAATCTGCAGCCCATATTAAAGACAAAAGAACAATTCAACTAAACCTGTTCAGGTGTGGTTTCATGCCTTTAAAATGAGCAATTAACCACTGAGTCATTTTGCGTTTCTTAAATATTAAAAATGTTCTAAAATGATTTTATTTTGAATTTCTGAAGGTTTTATAGATTTTGCACAGCAGCATTTTCACCATTCTTAAAAAAAATTATTTTAAACTTTTAGTTTCTTTTGTGTTTATCAAACATTTTAATTGTCACCTATTTCAAGTGAAAATCATTCAGTTAAAAAAGAGGTAAATGTATCAGTCTATATGCAGAAATACTGCAGGAAACTTTCTAAATTCGACATTTTGATATAATGTAACTGCTAGACTTTTATGTGGATACATGAAGGGCGTTTTCCTGCATGTCATATGAAGATGCAGCTATCAAGCCAATTTCAGCTGCTGTTTTCTCAAAGACATGCAGTGAGTTGTCAGGTTATTTATGAAGATGTTCTAGATAGAAATGGGAAAAAAAAACTAGATTGGAGACGTTGCGTGAGGAGATGGGCTGAGCTGTTTCCAGCACACAAGACAGGAAGTGTTTTTTATCACTAAAATGTGATGAGGTTATAAAGGTCCCTTTCATGTTTCTATTTCTGTCATACCATGAGAATATGTGACTTCTGGCTGTAAATACAAATTTGTCCCACAGCACTGGTGACTAGACCCTTCCTCATACTCTTATCTGCATTTTAAATAATCTTTTCTTAACTTGCATTTTTAAATCTCTTCATTTGCACATGCAGATGATGTTCTCCATCATGACGTTCTCCATCAGTCTTTTATGCTACTTTATACAACATTCATTTGACACCAAAGTATTTGTCGTCTTTATTTAGTTTATAAGATAAGAAATATGTGAGTGCTAAATCCAGCTGTAAATCCTCTTCTAGGCCACCTAAAACCACTCCTCTCCACTATAAATGACCCGTATTTGTAGTGCACATTTTTAGTCTTACTGACCACTCAAAGCTCTTTTTTGTAACATTCACCCATTCATACACACATTGATATGCAAATCGGAGGGTCTACACATGGTTCAATGTCCTACCCAATGACACTTAAACAAGTGGAGGAAAATAGCCAGGAGTGCACTGCCAACTTTCCGACTAGAAGATGACCACACTTCCCTCTGATCCACAGAATGAAGCTCAGTCACAAATGAATAATCTCCACTCACAGTTAATTAACTGACTTTAAAGTCAAGTCAAATTTATTTATAGTACATACAGCATGACAGCTGACTAAAGTGCTGTACAGAAGAAATAAAACAAAATAGAAAATACAACAACAAACAAATACCTCAACAAAAGATAAAACTAGGTAAAAATCCAGCAGACAGGCTGTAAAATCTAGAATAAGAGTGTTACCACAACCGATTAAACAAACATAAATTACCAAAAGCTAACTTAAAATAATGAGACTGAGACTTCAAATGAGAGTTTATATGGAATTTACAACTGCCACAATACTGAATACTGAATACAGACTGCAAGACATTAGCATTTGTTAGATACATCTTTTTAGACCATATAAGATGAATGAATCATAAAGAGCCTAAATATGACCTGTGTATTAGTGGTTTCACTATCTGAATTTGTTTCTATTAAAGACGCCATTTCACACAAATGTCATGACTTTGTGGTTATTTCCTCTAATATGAAACATTTTATATCTAAAAATGTTAAGAAACATTGATTAACAGACCCTTCAGTGTGTGTGTGTGCGTGAAGATTCAGCTGTCTTTGTCTGGCTTCAGGCTGCAACTCATTAATATTCATTGTGTAAATTTGCTGGACTCAGATTGGCTAACAAACTAGCCTATGAGAGCAAGGCATATACTGTTTCCTGCCCTACTGCACATGGCAACAACACACAGAGTTTCGTTTGGTTTGATACGTGTTTATAATTACAGTTTTTAGCCAGCAGGCTGCTAGGCGTGGTCTCAACTGCGGGAGCTGATGAATACTAATCTAGTTATGACGAAACAAATACAGGCCGCTCATATATAATAAACATTCAGTAAGAAGCGCTGATTATACAGTCTCTTGTTTTTCACACATTTCCATAGATATTGAGGTCTGCAGTGTTCATGTAGTCATCATTATCATCAAAGTCCTGTAAAAGATAAAGATTGTCATGACTGATGTTGATTAAAATTGGCTTGAATTTGAATATGTCGAAATAATAAAAATTAGGCCTACTTGTTTGCAATTGTAGGATTTTGGCTGGCTAATGTCCAACAACAGAAAAATACTGACATAAGACATTGTTCAATTCAGATGAATTTACATGAATATAGTATGTTGCTTTGGTTCTGTTTGTCTGTACCTTTTTGGAGATGGTAGACGAGGCTTAGACACTTTTTGTTCACCACACGATTTTGCAGGAAAATTATTGGAGCTGAGGATTAAAATTAATGCAGTTACACAAAAAAAAAGAATTAAACATATTAAACATTCTAATATGTATCATTTTTACCGATGACCACTGTCTCCAATGTCCCGTGCAGGCCTCCTGTTAGAGGAAAAAAAGGTACACTGGGCTTCATGTTATGTTTATAATGTTGCATGTGCAAACTTTCAAACATGTTTGACCTAAGAAAACAACCAAGACATGGAAAATTCTTCTGAAAAGTGTGAAACACTGTCATCCTTCGTTCTTTACCTCGAAAATCTGCTCCAAATAGACCTTCTGCACAAAAAAGAAGAACAGAAACTATGTAAATGTTTTTGACCACATTTTTATCAAAGATAAAAAAAGAGAGAGAACAGCAAACTAATGCATATAAATCACAAACTGCCAGGCAGTGTTAATTTTGGCAAGAAATTTTAATTTAGTTTTAGTCATAGTCTTTTGAATAAAATTATTTTCAATTTTAGTCACAATTTTAGTTACTAAACTAGTTTGATATGAAAATGTGTGGCAGTTTTAGTCGACTAAAATAAGTATATTTTCTAAAGTATTAATTTAACCCTGTAAGACCCAACTTATTAAAAAATAGCCAGAAAATTCTGATTATTTGGAACTGAGCTGTTTACGAAGCCTTAGAACAAAATTCACAAATGTTTTTTGCTGTATCATGTTATTTATAATAGCTTTTTTTGTATCACATTTATTACATTGGCCGTTTTTACGGTTTAATTGTAATATAAAAAATGAGTTAATAATAATGCATTCATTCATATAATAATGATGATTTAACCTGAAAAAAGGCAAGTGGATAGTTTACTGGGAGCAACCATGTTAGAAATGATCAAAACTATGTAGCAAATATGATACAAGGGGCATTATAGGGTTAGCAACTGCAATATAGTATGGACATTTTCCTACCATTCCACACTTCATCTGACATCTTCCCGGGAGCATCTCAAACAACTACGGAAGCCTCTGCTCACCACTCAATAAGCCGAGCTCTGATTGGTTCTTTTCACAGTAGCCCCAGCTGTTAGCTTTTTGACTGATTCCTCTCTGTGTCTTTCTTTTCCTCTGATTGGATTTCGTCGCTGTCTATTTTCGTGTCGTCTTTTATTTGTCAACGAAAATCAACATAATTTTAGTCATAATAATTGTCTCAAATAGGGCCGTCTATTTTAGTTTTCGTTTCGTTTTCGTCCGCAAAAATATATTCGTGACTACAATTATGACGAAATATTTTTGTCAACGAAATTAACACTGTTGCCAGGATAGCAACTTGCTTCTTTATTCATGGTTACAGAAGTTAAAAGACAGAATTGGGATTAAGACTATCTTGCCTTTCAGTTCGAGATGGTCCTGGGTTGTTGGAGCGAATCCTGAAAATATGACAAATTAAAATCCACATTGATTTTACGGACTAAAAACTTTTTCTAATTGTCTTAGATTAAAGAATGTTTTCTCACCTGCGAGACAATCTGGACATCCGGTTCCACATGCTAAAAATATTAAAAAAGAAAATATTCATTTTAAAACATTAAGTCCAAGTAATACAATTTAAAATGCAGTTTACCAAATCCTTTCACAATTTTTACCTGCCATCCTGATTTTGAAGTTCTGCAATCCGTTTCCTTGAGCATAACAAGATTGTGTTAAAAATTTGGGGACACATGCAAGATAATATTTTTTTACTTAAAAAGTCATTAAATGTACTTGTACTTGTACTGTCTAACAATTTATTCAATACTTTACTACCTACTTGTATTTTTTCAGAATAAAAATGCAGAACAGTCCAAAGATCACAGCTGTAGCAACTCCCACTACCACTGGAATGATGATGTAATTGTGGTTTGGTATATCTGTAAATACAGTTTATAAAAGTTTCCCTTAGTTTTGGAACAGATAGAAATCAACCCCCGTTCATTAAAAATATTTTAACTTCTTCAAATATGGAAAATAAAAAAATAAAAATCTCACGTTTAACATTGAGTGTTAAAGTTTGAGACGACGTCTTCCCCCCGTTGAATGTTGCTTTGCAGGTCATTTCAGTGCCATCGTGTTTGTCCTCAGCAGTAAACGTCAGGATGGACTGTGTCTCCCAGTTCCCGCCACGCATGTCCTTAATCAGCTTGAGCTCACCCTCCTTTGTGGTATGATGATGCCATGTCAGTGTTGGCACATGTGAGGGGCAGGTATGGCGAACTGAACATGTGATTGTGTGAGGTTTTCCAGGTGCGACTGTCTGCACTAAACTTAGTTCAGGTTTTGGAGGTTCAGCTACAAAACAATAAACAGATGTTAGTCATAGAGTTTGTCAAGGAAGACCCACTCCGATCAACTTTTGAGCTATTTTAAGGCGTCTCAGTGGTATTAAATTATGGTGTTTTTAGGAAGTAGTTTCTTCATAGCAGCAGTAGCTTATTAGCAATTCACCTCTGTGCTGTGGGTGGAACAGTTGGCATGGAGGATCCCCGCGTCCCTCCCTATTAGTGAGAACTCTCTGTTTATACTAGCGCTATCGCTAGCTTACAGCTAGTGGAGTTGGAGTTTGTGGCCCGCCCAGCGGCTTTTGTACATCACAAATCCAATCTTTAAGCGATTTAAATGCAGAAATACAACTTTCAGTTTAATTTTCTCAAGATTTGTCCTCTACACATAGGTTTATGCCTATTTATATATATGTGTATATGTATGTATTTCTTATGTGCCCTCATGCCACATTCCCTCATGTCACGCACTGGATGCGGCTACCTTGAGAGAGTGAGGGTTAAAACAAGTCTCCCACTGTAATTTTGTTGTACTGTATAATGTTTTTACTGCATTTAATTTCCAGAGGGATCAATAAATCTTATCTTATCTTGAAAATGCCACAAGAAAATATTAACAACATGAAAAACATGATTTTCTTAATGCAGGTCTCTAACAAACAGATTGTATTGGTTTTTGATGTAATGAAAATGGAAACTTACGGCCCATTATTAAAGTAACACAATCCTCAACAAAGGAGAACTTCTCTATAGTTGGCTGGTTTTGTTCTGTTTTGACTACTTCAATGCGGAAACAGAAAGGGCCGTTATCGGGATCTTTAACATCCATTATTTCTAAGGTGCAGTTCTTCTGACCCAGCCATCCCAACAGCTTCGTTCGACCCTTATAATTGTCCAAGATTCTTGAATTATCATCATGGTAGATGATTTGAGCTCTATCATTAGAGAGATGCCAGATGCCTCTGAGTCTGGAGGTTGGCAGTTCTCCTGCAGGATGAGAGAATGAACAGGGCACCACAATGCATGAGGAGACCAGAGCCTCAAGGGTTTTTACAACAGAGGCCTTCCACACATCACAAAACCCAAAGCTGCAGAGACCTGAAAGGGAAAGATGAAGGTCAAAAAAAAATTAGCAGCAAAAAAACAAAACAAAACATGAAGGTGATGAGATACTTAAAATGAGCAATAATTGACCTGCCAAAAGCAGAAAGAATATGATTATCTTTCTTCCTTTATCCATTCTTCTGAAGATGATAGTGGTGTGTGTCCCTCTAGGACATTCAAATCTGTTCAAGGAGCATAAAAAACACTAAAAGTTATTCTCTTCTTGGGAACAATTCGGAAGTATTTATATTTCATTGCAAAAATTCCATAAGATACACAACCAGGAAATGCATAGTGGTGTTTAATCGTAACAACGTCATTCATTGTAGCTGAATTTTTGTATCATTTTTAAAATTTTTATCTGGACCCCAGAGATGTGGGTGAGGTTAATGGGGTTATTTATTTTTTTTTGCTTGACTAATGATTTTATTTATAAAGAAATGTTTTAAACATCTAAACATAAACAGACTTTTTCTTAAAGAAGATGTGCAGCCCGCAAGTCAGTCAGTCATTGTCTATACCCACTTATTCCTATTCAGTGTCACAGGGAGCTGGTGCCTATCTCCATTGGTCATTGGGCAAGAGGTAATAAAAAAGTATTTTGGGTATTAAAGTATTTTTGACAAAAGAACAAATATCAAGCTAAAACCAAGAAATACTTGAAATTTTATAGTTTGTTTTTTTCTTTTTACTACCATTACCAACACCAGGAGGTAATGTTTTTGCCAACTTTTGTGCATTTATTTGTTTGTCTGTTAGCATGATCAACTCAAAAAAAAAAAAACTATAAACTGTATATATATATATTTATATATATATGGATTTGGAGGAAATTTTCACAAAAGGTCAGAAATGGCCCAAAGAAGATGTGATTAGATTTTGGGGATGATCCAGATCATTATCTGGATCCAGGAATTATTTAAAGGATTCTTCAACAATGTGCAACTCTGGCTGTTTTTAACATATCTGCATGTAACTTCTCAATAAATGGTCTGGGTGCTAAAAGTAGTTCAAAATAACTTTTAAAACTTTAAGCTACAGTTTTGAAACTTGTCTAAGTGGATCATATAAAAATATGCTTCATAGTAGTCATCATTCTGGACCCTCTGATGGCTTTACAATAGATTAAATAGCTTCAGTATTTCGGGTCGCAGCCAGAAGTGGTGTACTGGTGATTTATGCTGCCCTGATAAAAAATGCCGTCATAGTGCGAAATGACAACTTATTTCATTACGAAATGTCATTTGAAGTTTATACCGTATTATTCTCAAGACTGCGGAATAGCATATGCACACAAGAAATCGGTAGCACATCTCAAGAGGTCTCATATTTCAACAGAACACCGGTTTGAGCCATGGCTGTCTGAGACGCGGCTGTGGAAAAGTTATTTAGTACTGCTTTAATAAAAAATACAGGATCAGTTCCCTATAAGTTCTAGAAGATACCAAAAAGAAAATCACTTTTGAAAAGATGATTTTCCTCAAAAACTACTCAATTAAAAGTGATATCAATGTCCATTCAATTGCAAACATGTTTTCATGGTCAATGCACTTAATCATGTTGATAGAACAAAGGTTCTCCTGTTATGTTTGTTTTAAATCACAATATGGGGTAAGTGAGGGGCTTGGCAAAGGTCTGCATTCTGCATTCTACAAGGGCTTTTCTAGTGTACTTTATACATTTAGTCATATGGATTTTAAATGTGCTTTAGCATTGGTTGTATATGTCAAATGCACTTAAAGACCAAATACTTAACACAAGTACTTGAATACTTTGCATATTCCATATTTAGCAGCAGTATGAAAAACTGCCTGCACTTTCTTTTCTGTTTATCTTTAGAACTATTTAAGTTCCTACTTTTAAGGAATAAATGTTATATACTTCAGATTTGAACTGACCATCTGTTGTTTAAGTTGCTGCATTTTTCATGAACCAACAACATATTACAGACGTTTACGTTACGTTACGTTACGTTATTTACCATACAGCATGGAAAATACTATTTTGAATGTTGTTTACACTTTTTTTAAACATTTACTTTTAAAAAAGCTTTCATTTGGCTGCTCAGGTGGACAACTGGTGTTTTGATTATTATTATTATTATATCATTATGATATTTTTCTTATGATATGATATATTCTATATTATACAAGTACACAAACACTAATGGTGACATGGAGTTATACATGTGTGCCTATAATTCGTCTGAGTCCGTGCAAATAAAATAAAACACAAACATGTAAAAAAAGAAAAACAAAAAAAAAAACTGTTTCTGAATAGCAGCAATGTCTGAACCACTGTGCATGAAACGTTTCAGGAAATGGAAATATTTTCAGAATCTTACCCAGTGACGCTGCTGCGTTGACTGAAAGTGCTGCGCTGACAGTTGGTTTGTGTGGTCTCCTCTCTGGCAGTTCATACAGGTTTTCTTCAACATGTGGAGACGTGTCAGTTAATGTAGAAGCAGCACCAGGAGAGTTAACGGTGCAAAGAAAAGGGAGGGGTAAGTTTAATACATATGCGTATGCAAAGACCTTTAAGCATGTGACTTTTGACAGCAATAAAAAAATTATAAATGCAGATCTGATCATTCTTTTTATAAAGCACATAAACAATCTGTTACCGCAAACAGATAAAAGTAAAAAACAGACATATTCATTTACTATTTTAAGGCAATGAAAGAATTGTTTGATCCCGGTTCTACATTTATGGGCCAAGTCTTTGAAATCCTAAAACTGAATATTTTGGTGAAGGGGAATGTGTGTGATTCCTTTTTCTCACCAAATATGATAATAAATTGGTGTTTTGTTAACACAAAAATCTGGAAATTTTCCTTTTATCATTGCGCTTTGGCCAAAAAATTAGAGTGAAGGAGTCCTTCAGCATTTAAGGTTGCCATCATTTATGTTAAGAAGTGGAATTTAATATGAAAAAAACAGTCCGTCAGAAATATTAATATACAAACACTCCTGATTCAAGACTCCTGAGCTGAATAATTCTAGGATTAGTCTGTAAGTGGAAGTATAGCTGATTCATTCTGGTTACATAATTTAAGAATTCTAAGAAAGCACAGATAACTTTAGGTGATTCCATCAGAGGGTTTTTTAGTTTCTGTAAAAGTAACAAATAACTGTCTGCATTAAGACTTGTTTCATACTGTCTTGTCAGTCTGGACTCCTTCTGTATGTTATTTTCCAATCCAATAATAACAATATTAACAATCTTATTATCATTATTGCTGGTTTTATAATTAGTATAATTTTGTCCCCCACTCCCAGTCTATGTGAATCCATGGATGCTTCGACCAAACAGACCATGAGGTTCATAATGATGAGATATAGATATAGATATTGTGTGTGTGTGTGTGTGTGTGTGTGTATGAAGGTGTGCATGTTGATATAAATGTAGATAATTGTCACTCAAATAAAAGTTAATGACAAAATAATAATAATGATATTAATAATGGTAATCCTTGTTATGTAGTTAACACATTATCATCATGATCAATAACTCATAAAGTTTAGAGATATTATGATAAAAACTCAATAAAAGCTGACCAAAGTGGCTCAGTCACATCAGTGGAGGTGGGAGATAGATAAGCTAAAGAAATGTATTCAGTAAGATTTTTTAGAGATACTTGTATGACATTTTTTTATTTTTCAGCTTATGAAAGTAGTTTTCTTGACGATAGTTAAGGCTATAGGAAGAAGTTTATTCTTGCTTGTGTCCAGATTGAGTTTTGATATAAATGGTAAATCTCCTAATACACAGAGCGAGGGTAACAATGGAAAATGTGTGACTCACACAGACAGACAGGTTTGTTTTGCTGTCCTTGTTGGGCCCGCCCATTTACGTCCATTGATTTTAGTAACTGGATTTATGCCTAACCCTAACCCTTTTCCTAACCTTAACCATTACTGATCTATACCTAACCCTAAGACTAACTAAAACTCAATTCACACAATACCTCTAAAGTTGAACTCTAACCATAAAATGGGGAGTCCCCGTATGTGGCCCGGGCTTCAGTCCTCACAAGAACCATTGGACCCCAGAAGAATAGTAAATATCTCAAAACTGGTCCTCATTAGAGTAGAAAAACAAAAACACACACAAAAACCCAAGAGTTATTGTACTGAAAACATTGTCTTTATAATCTTAAGAATTTTGTTGGAGGCCAGTGTAAGGATTGAACCAAAGAAACCTTGACATGAAATGTTTTAAGTAAATAATATTACATGTAAATCTGACTTTCCAACATACAAAACAAAAATACTTTAGCTCTGAATTAATTATATTGTTCAACCAAAAAGTGTTTTACCCCCTTTTTGAAAGACAATATAACACCTGTTTTTTTAAGTATGTGGTATTCTTAAACTCTAGAAAGCCCTCAAAGCAACTGTAATGAAGTTTGAAATTTTTGGGCTCGCAATTACCCCGTCAGGCCAAACGCGTAACAGCAGCCTTAACTTTGTGCATGAGGCGCGCGTGCATGCTTTAAGTGTCCAGTGCAATGGCATCTTAAAAGGGGAAATTAAAGCATAAGGAAACACTGAACACACTGATGTGAGAAACTTGAGGAGCTTTGGCCCCCTCTGGTGTATTTGATGACAAACAACCAAAAAGAAAACATACCATTTCTCTCAGCAACTCCAGTAAAATTTAAAAAACAGAATAAAAACAATTCAACAATAGTAGAGGGTTTGTTAAAAGTGATGACTGCTTGATTTCTGACTACTCTGTAATGCTGTTCATTAGAATACTTGTTTAATCGAACGATTAACTCATTTTTTAACGGGAGGGGTGAGGGAACGGCCGCGCACACATTGAGAGTAACGCCTCTAAAGGACGTACAAGTTGTCTTACCAGTGTTTGGTGGTGAAACTTCCACATATTTCATCTCAGCCAGAGACATCCGTTTTAGCAGACGGTTCCGATTTTAGTAAACCAAATACAGATTTGCCAGATGAGCGGTTCCCGTCTGGATCAACCAGGTATCACTAAAATACCATTTATTAGTTTCAAAAACACTTTTCTGCTAGATATCTCTTCTCACAATAAGCCCGTTAGTTCAATTTTTTGGTCAGAAACAGGAGCTTTTGGTAAATCCACCTATGTTCTACAGCAGATTGTGAAAGAACAGAAAAACTAGAAACAAGCTGTTTTTTTCCTGATGGAAGTAGAGAATGTTCTCATTGTTTTGATAGTTATGGTGTTTATATAGTCATAAAGCACAATATTCTGTGGCTCTTCAAAAACAGTAGAAATGTTAAAAAATGCTGGCAGTGAAGGACTTTTCTGTTCTGAAAACAGCTGGCAGCCAGTGAGTTAAATGAACTTTTCCTTCTTCCGTATTTACATCATATTGCCCAGAAAGTGGCACTACAATTGATCAGCTGCTGATACTACTGAAGAGTGAGATAGTGAGTAGAAACCATTGAACCCAAACGCTGAAGCTGAAACTAATAACAATTGGTTGCTACCTGTAGACTTTCTATCGACAAAAGAAAAGAATAGAAAGGAAAAAGCCCTAATAATGTTATGCTACAACATTACTAGTTTTGCTACATCTAGCCAGATAAAATGAGTAAACCTGTAAACACCAATAAAAAAGTAAAAACTGAAAATTCCTTCAGATTTTAATGCTACATTTGATTGTTTTTACAGATTTTTTTTTCAAGTGTATACAATTGTAAATCCTGCCTTCTTGTAAATGAATGGGATGTTTTACTAGTTTAATAAAAGATCATTTGTGATTCATGTGGCTCTTTTAATTCTGCTGCACATTCAAAAATATTCTTTTTTCTAATACATTTTGTTGCAATTTGTTTTAGAAGCCTAAAAACACCATAACTGTGCAAGGTCTCTACTGTCCCATGTCTCTACTGTGCAGACACTGTTTCCAAAAACATAACGTGGTCAATCCATGAACAAGATCATATGGCTTCACCTTAAAACAATAATAGTGGTAAGATACATACTGTCTATATTTTATATAGAGTCTATTGTGGAAACAAATATAACTCTTTCAATAGGAAATTCTTCTAACTAAATCAAACAACACAAAATGAAATACGTAAAAAATATATACTATTCTGTCTAGTTTTTATTTGTTATTCATGTTGTGACACTATAAAATGTGTGTTGGCAAGGTTGTGTCGGGTGTCAATTCTGCTGGTGATTCTGTGAGTGTTTCCACTTGTGTTTCAGGGGTGCGACAGACAATTACCGGCAGGTGGATCCAGTTAACGCTCATCAGCCGCGGAGCTTAAGAGAGGAGTGGTGGCAGAGAGCAGGGGTCAGATCGTTCCAGTTCAGTTCCATTCGCTCATCCAGCTGGACCTTCCTCACGTGTTCCGGTTTCCACACCGTGTTCCTCCCTGGGTCCAGCCTCTGTTCCTGGCAGCTCTCAGGCTGTTCTCATCCCACTCCCGGACCACCGCGGCGGTTCCCACACCGCCTCTGTCCAGGATCGCTCAGAGACGGTTTCCACACCGGTCTCCACCCTGCCTCACGCTCCACCTCTTCTGACCTGCCTCCGCACCATTCCTCCAGCTCGCGGGGTCCGCCTGTCCGCTTCTGAGTGAGTCTGTCCACCCTTTTTTCAGCACTCACACTTTTGTCTCAGCAGACTGGCACCTGCTTGCTCCCCGTAGACTCTTGCTGCACCCGCGGAGGCATTTTTAGTTGTACATCTACTGCTGGTTATTTTTCCCTGTTGATTTAATAAAACCTCCCTTTTTGAACCTCACCACCTGTTTCCTGGTCTGGAGTCTGTCGCTTGATTTAGAGTCCTGTTCTCAGTGTTGCAAAATCATGACAGAACGATCTGACCAGTTGGACTCTACAGCGCAGCTCCAGACCCACCTCTCCCAGCAGAAGATGCTTCTGGTCCAACAGGACATCCTCCTGCGAGTGACGGACCTTCTTGGGGTAGCGAACCGCTCCCAAGATCCAGACGAGGCTATCTCGGCGCTCGGAGCTATGGTGGATCTGCTGAGCGAGGAACGCCACCTATTGCAGATCCCTACATACTCCGAGTTCTACAACGCCACCGTCATGACCAGGGGGACGCTGCTGATGCAGCAGTGGTCCCGGGACAGATCACCACCTTGCTCCCCCGCCTCTCCAGAGGGTCCCGGTTCCAGAGTTCCTGAGGGTCCCGGTTCCAGAGTTCCTGAGGGTCCCGGTTCCAGAGTTCCTGAGGGTCCCGGTTCCAGAGCTCCTGAGGGTCCCGGTTCCAGAGCTCCTGAGGGTCCCGGTTCCAGAGCTCCTGAGGGTCCCGGTTCCAGAGTTCCAGTGGGTCCGGGTTCCAGACCGGGCTCCAGTCCTCCAGAGGGTCCGGGTTCCAGACCGGGCTCCAGTCCTCCTCCTGGGTTCGGGGACGTCGCCGTCCGCGACGGTCCTCCAGCGCCTCCTCCTGGGTCCGAGGACGTCGCCATCCGCGACGGTCCTCCACCGCTTCCGCCTCCGCCTGGGTTCGAGGACGTCGCCGTCCGCGACGGTCCTCCAGACTCATCAGCCCCCAGATCTCCAAGACCTCCTAGACCGCCTAGACCTCCATCTGGCAGCAGCGGCCGCACTCCAGACGCCAGGCGCCTCTTCGCTCCGCGGCTCCCAGGCCGCACTCCAGGCGCGCTGCGCCTCTTCGCTCCACGGCTCCCAGGCCGCACTCCAGGCGCGCTGCGCCTCTTCGCCTTGCGGCTCCCAGGCCGCTCTCCAGGCGCGCTGCGCCTCTTCGCTCCGCGGCTCCCAGGCCGCACTCCAGGTGCGCTGCGCCTCTCATCGCGGCCTCCAGGCCGCCCTCCAGACGTCAGGTGCGCCTCGCTTCGCGGCTCCCAGGCTGCCGGCTAGACTCTCGCCCCAGCTTGGGCCAGCTCCCACCTTCCTGAGCCTCCCTCCTCCCACCCGTGGTTTGTTGTGGATTTTTTTTCTTTTGTTATGGACGTCGGGTGCCGTCCCTTAGGGGGGGGGTACTGTCGGGTGTCAATTCTGCTGGTGATTGTGTGAGTGTTTCCACTTGTGTTTCAGGGGTGCGACAGACAATTACCGGCAGGTGGATCCAGTTAACGCTCATCAGCCGCGGAGCTTAAGAGAGGAGTGGTGGCAGAGAGCAGGGGTCAGATCGTTCCAGTTCAGTTCCATTCGCTCATCCAGCTGGACCTTCCTCACGTGTTCCGGTTTCCACACCGTGTTCCTCCCTGGGTTCAGCCTCTGTTCCTGGCAGCTCTCAGGCTGTTCTCATCCCACTCCCGGACCACCGCGGCAGTTCCCACACCGCCTCTGTCCAGGATCGCTCAGAGACGGTTTCCACACCGGTCTCCACCCTGCCTCACGCTCCACCTCTTCTGACCTGCCTCCGCACCATTCCTCCAGCTCGCGGGGTCCGCCTGTCCGCTTCTGAGTGAGTCTGTCCACCCTTTTTTCAGCACTCACACTTTTGTCTCAGCAGACTGGCACCTGCTTGCTCCCCGTAGACTCTTGCTGCACCCGCGGAGGCATTTTTAGTTGTACATCTACTGCTGGTTATTTTTCCCTGTTGATTTAATAAAACCTCCCTTTTTGAACCTCACCACCTGTTTCCTGGTCTGGAGTCTGTCGCTTGATTTAGAGTCCTGTTCTCAGTGTTGCAAAATCATGACAAGTTGCCTTAAAATTTTTTGGAACTTTTCTTAAAAGAAAACGGTTGTTTACATCAAATTACATTTAATCTAAATAAAGCTGTAAAAAACATGTAAATGTATCAACCCAGAGGAACACAAAACATACCTGGATGTGTTAATTATGGTCTGATACTAGAACATCAACTTGTGAGTTGCTTTTCTTTTATTCGAACGATATATCAAATATAAAGAAATTTGTCAGTGTAACTGTGTCACATTCTAAATATCAGCAGAATAACTTTCATATGTAAAAAAATACAGCTTGTGCTTAATGTGTTGAGTAATGTTCAAGCTAATATATATATTTTTTATAATGGATAAGCTATATATTTTCATCACAGTAATTTCACTAATGTTATTAATTTTGCTCATTAATGTCATTCTTCTGCAGAGCTCTAACTTAAATTTTGTCTTTTGTTTTTTTTTCAGAGTTAATCAGTTGAATGACAGATCAGCTGACAACTGATAAAACATTTCCTTCAGTTGATTCCATTCAATGACTGACAGAAATCACTTCAAGTTAACAACAGACTGTGAAGGAAGTCACTTCCTACCTGTTGATTATTGCAAACAGTCGAGCATTATCTTCATTAATCAGCACTCATTGATGTACATTGTACTTTTTCCGAGACTGATTAATTGCTCCATTTGATGTCAGATGAGGTCAGTCGACCTTTGGGACTATAAAATGACAAGAGTTGGATCTCCTCTTTAATATGTGCTGGAACGTCAGCAGAAGAGACACTGGCGGAATTTAATTTGCAGGTAAGGGGAAAAAATTAATATATATGTATATTTGTGTTGCTTCTTAGTTAAATGTTTATACTCTGTGTATGTAAAGTACATTTCTTTGACACATGTGCTCCCTGATTCACAGATTTGCTTTTTGCATCCTGACGTTTGGCATCATGGGTAACTCAGCATCCACTGGCACTGTCACCCCCACTCCCAAGAAACTGTCCCGGCGTCGGCAGAAGGAGGACACGGTCAGGCTGGAGGATTACTTGACACAGTGTGAGGAGGATCTCTGGAGCATCAAAAGGAAACAAAGTTTGTCAGTGAAGAAGATTCAGCTCACTCGTAGCATCAGTTATGCTGACCTGGATGTCCAAGAGAATGGAAATTTCTACCCAAGCGGAAGGGAAATCATCAATCCTGGCTTCATCGAAAACCAGAGTCCATAAATGTTCATCACAATCAACTTGAACTAAACAATAATTTTGCAAGAACATTTTCTCCACTGAAGTGTTGGAGGATCACCAGTGAATGATGCTATTGCATGATAGTGCATGATACTACTGACAGTTCACACCTCAAATACCATCAGCCTTTTCTAATGAAGGTGTGAACCAGAGAAAAGGAAGTTAGACCACAGTGCAGTTATGATGCAAAAGGTTTTTCAAGTTGCACCAAAGGCTCTTATATTGAAAGTCAAATAGTCCGGTGACTTTTTGGCTGTAAGCGTTCACGACACAAAGAGTTCTGGATCTGTGAAACATTCTAAGGTACTGGCAATACCTTTTTTTGCATAATAGTGCTTGTTTCTCAACAATGTAAGGTTATAGTTGCATTAGATTTACATTTGGTTTAGTTTGTGTGCTGGATTTTTGAGTTTGGACACTTTCAAAGAGCACTTGCTGTTCAGGACAATAATCCATCTTTGTACGACGTGATTTTGTTCCAAATTTTGATTTATTCTGAGAGATAAATGCCATTTTTAATTTTCTCATAAAAATTTGTCAAAAAGGCTGCAATTTCCACAACTTCTGGATAATATTAAATTGTAATTACACTGAAGCAAAATGAAAATTTGTACTCATCACATCATGACAGTGCCTATTGAATCTAAACCTTGTGTGACTGTAATACAGAGATGTTGTCATGAACTAGAACATGGCTGTGACTGTGATGCAGGATCTGAATGCAGGAAAGGCAGCAGCCGACCTGTGGTGTAAAATCACAAGTGTTGATGATCAAATTAAACTTGAACTACAGACTTAACTTGACTTGGAATCATGAAACAAACTCTGTAACACAAGAACATGAGCAAACACTTCAAAAAGCACAAACAGACACACACACTAAACACATGCAAGGATCCGATGGAGAACAAGGGGCTGAAAAGGGAACTTGTACAGGGGAAACAGGTGGCGCACATGAGAGACATGAGACTTAACAAGGCATGGGCATGAGAGTCAACCAAAAAGCAAACATGACTAAATAATAGAAAAGAGCATAACTAAACACACAACATGGACAGATAGACGGAAAAGATTCAGAACAGAAGGAAAGGAGACGTAAACAGAGAAACACGCATGACATGGTGACAAATAAGACACGACTCAGAAAAAAAAAAGAAACACGACAGACGTGAAAATCAAACAAGAGGGTGAATGAAAAAGCAAGTGACACTAAAACAGCACATGACATGACTATACATACAGTAACTAAACCATGGAGGGGGAGTAACGAAGAAATGAAAAAAGAACTCAAGAATAATTCAAAAGCAAATAAGGGAAATGAGAAATGACCAAAAGATGGAGACCAAAAATACTGATGATGCAAGATAGTGTGAAAACACAAGACAAAGAGAGCAGACAAGAGAATAGCTGATCAAAGGAAACCCAACAGAGAGTGGATGGAAAACATAATAACTAGACATGACTACATGAATACTATGAATACTTGAGATAAATC
Source organism: Pachypanchax playfairii (assembly GCA_006937955.1). Lineage (NCBI taxonomy): Eukaryota > Metazoa > Chordata > Actinopteri > Cyprinodontiformes > Aplocheilidae > Pachypanchax > Pachypanchax playfairii. The sequence goes on from SSNP01000141.1 coordinate 281,001, forward strand.
CTGGGAATAAATCCTGGAGCAACAGAGAACAAGAAACCGGGGGTCAAGATAACGATAACAATAAAAAAAATAAAACAATAAAAAATAGCTCAAAGTGTTAGCAACAAAAAACAGCTAGAAGACATGAGCACAATAAAATCTACACTGAGAACATATATAAACTCAAACACAAACTCTGTAACATGACAGACAACACGTGACTATTAAGAGAAAGAAGAATAAGGTTGAGTATAAAAAAGGAGCCGCAAGTCAAAGCTGATATTGAGGGAAACAGGACGTGAGTCATCAGCCACACAAACTAGGACACAGAACTGAGTGAGGAACGTTTGACTCTTTACAGAACGGGATACATGCCAAACTTTGGCTCATGGAAAGAAAAGATGAGGGGAGGGAAAGAAGATGGAATTTTATCATGATGGTCATCAGCAACACTTTATCAATAAAAAAACTGTACAAGAAGAATTTCAATATGGACTAACATCAAAATTCAACACAAAAAAGGAGAAACCAGAAAAAAATCAATTCAGAATATGTAGAATTTTATTGAGAGTAAAAGAGTCTTGATTGAAAAAATGTCATCTTTGTCCGGCCCGAGATGGAAAAATGACCATGTACCAGAACCTCTGTTGTCTCTTTTCTCTCAAAATGTTAAAATTATATTCCTATTGGGGCTGGGACTCGATTAAAAATTTTAATCTAATTAATTAGAGGCTTTGTAATTAATTAATCAAAATTAATCGCATTTAATACTTCATTTCCATTGAAGTAGAGAATGTTCTCATTGTTTTGATAGTTATGGTGTTTATATAGTCATAAAGCACAATATTCTGTGGCTCTTCAAAAACAGTAGAAATGTAAAAAAATGCTGGCAGTGAAGGACTTTTCTGTTCTGAAAACAGCTGGCAGCCAGTGAGTTAAATGAACTTTTCCTTCTTCCGTATTTACATCATATTGCCCAGAAAGTGGCACTACAATTGATCAGCTGCTGATACTACTGAAGAGTGAGATAGTGAGTAGAAACCATTGAACCCAAACGCTGAAGCTGAAACTAATAACAAGTGGTTGCTACCTGTAGACTTTCTATCGACAAAAGAAAAGAATAGAAAGGAAAAAGCCCTAATAATGTTATGCTACAACATTACTAGTTTTGCTACATCTAGCCAGATAAAATGAGTAAACCTGTAAACACCAATAAAAAAGTAAAAACTGAAAATTCCTTCAGATTTTAATGCTACATTTGATTGTTTTTACAGATTTTTTTTTCAAGTGTATACAATTGTAAATCCTGCCTTCTTGTAAATGAATGGGATGTTTTACTAGTTTAATAAAAGATCATTTGTGAGTCATGTGGCTCTTTTAATTCTGCTGCACGTTCAAAAATATTCTTTTTTCTAATACATTTTGTTGCAATTTGTTTTAGAAGCCTAAAAACACCATAACTGTGCAAGGTCTCTACTGTCCCATGTCTCTACTGTGCAGACACTGTTTCCAAAAACAAACGTGGTCAATCCATGAACAAGATCATATGGCTTCACCTTAAAACAATAATAGTGGTAAGATACATACTGTCTATATTTTATATAGAGTCTATTGTGGAAACAAATATAACTCTTTCAATAGGAAATTCTTCTAACTAAATCAAACAACACAAAATGAAATACGTAAAAAATATATACTATTCTGTCTAGTTTTTATTTGTTATTCATGTTGTGACACTATAAAATGTGTGTTGGCAAGGTTGTGTCGGGTGTCAATTCTGCTGGTGATTCTGTGAGTGTTTCCAC